>CAUYLG010013399.1:0-65262 GCA_963573385.1 Cacajao melanocephalus
GAAGTTTCTTATTATCCACCTTCTGAAGCCTGATTCTGTCAGTTCATCGCACTCATTCTCTGTCAGGCCTTGTTCTCTTGCTGATGAAGAGCTGCGATCCCCTGTAGGAGGAGAGGCATTCTGATTTCGGGTGTTCTCAGCCTTTTTGCACTGGTTTCTAACCATTTTTGTGGATTTATCCACCTGTCGTCTTTGTAATTGCCGACTTTCAGATTGGGTCTGAGTGGATGTCTGGCTTGTTGGTGATGAAGTTTTTTCTGTTTCTTAGTTTTCCTTCGGCAGACGCGCTTTCCCCGCAGAGCTAGGCTTTCCCCGGTTCAGCTGTGCTTCCTGTGAAACTCTCAGTCCTCAGCGCTTCCAATTGCTGTTCTTGTGGGGATGGGACCAGTGGAGCCCAACTCAGAGGGCACCCAGTCGTGTATACTCCGCACTGAGAAGCGCTGCGCCGTGCTGGGGTGCTGGCAAAACAGCTGTGCCAGCCAAAAGAGTCGCACTGGCGACCTGAGTGGCTCCTCCGTTGGGTAGCTCCCAGTTTGTGGGCAACAGAAATTCGTCTGAAATTGCAGTGTCCACACGCTCTCTGCGCTTTCATTGGGAGCTACAATCCTGAGCTGTTGTTAATTGGCCATCTTGGATCTCTCTCCTCACTCAGTCTCTTAAATCTGTAAATGTACGCTCAACCCCACAGATACCTTCGCAGCAAAAGTAGGGCAGGACATAAACTCACCTTGCCTCCTTACCTCCAAGGGTGTGGGCTCAGTTTCCCCCCTGGGCCCCACTGACACCTAGGAAGGGGAAGAGAAATCAGAATCAGCTAGTCCCGCCTCCTACTTCATTCTGCCTCTTTAATACCAGTTAAGTGTGAGGCTCTGCTGGCCACTGGACTTCATTCACATGACCCTAATGGGGAAATAAGAGCACCATCTCCTTCCACAGAGCAGAGGATGGAAGTCTAACTACCCACTCAGCCCACAGACAGCACCCAGCAGGTGCTCCCAGCAACATGTCAGAGACAGGAGATGAGGGATTTGCTTAGCCTACTGAGTAGGTTAATTTGAGTGCTATTACCTACTCTGGCAGGCCAAGAAGGCTGCGGTACATCAGCTCCCAGTTCAGCCCTGCTGAAATTCCAGGCTAAGGAGTGTATTAGTCCATTTTCATGCTGCTGATAAAGACATACCTGAGACTGGGAAATTTACAAAAGAGAGAGGTTTAATGGACTTACAGTTTCACGTGGCTGGGGAAGCACCACAATCATGGTGGAAGGCAAGGAGGAGCAAGTCACATCTTACATGGATGGCAGCAGGCAAAGAGAGAGCTTGTGCAGAGAAACTCCCATTTTTAAAACCATCAGATCTCATGAGACTTAGTCACTATCACCAGAACAGTATGGGAGAAACTGTCCCCATGATTCAATTATCTCCTACTGGGTCTCTCCCACAAGTCATGGGAATTATAGGAGTTACAATTCAAGATGAGATTTGGGAGGGGACACAGAGCCAAATCATATCAGGGAAATGTAGTTTTCCCATTGGTATTTAGATGGAGGGGGATAACTATTGCCAGAAAGGTTTTCTGCTGTTAGGCCACCCATTTCTCAGTGTTTGGGGTATGGGACACAGGCTTCTCTTGGAGATTTTTGTTGGCAGCTCTGAGTAGAAGCCTTGTGTTGGTTCCCTGTCTGGAATATACAAGAGGCAATACGGAAACCTGGGGGACCCACCACTGTCTTTCCCCTCCAGTTCTGAGGACCCTGAGAAGTCTGCCATGTTTTTTCTGCCCTTGAGGGTACGCTTTCTTGTTGTGTCTTGTTCAGGGTCTTCAGTTGCAAGAGGAAGGAGCTGGGAGGAATAGGGCTATTTCACCTTTGTTGGAATCAAAAGTCTGATTATACTTGGCATGTTTAGGAGAGGTCAGATATGTGCCAAGAGACCTGCAGTTCCCTTTGTGGTTACAAGGCAATCACGGTGTTGCCTCATAACCAAGCAGGGTGGAGAAGCAGTTGAGAGAAAGAGCCAGTGAGTTTGCCAAAAGGTTGCTGTGACATGGAAGAAAAAGTTTTCATTGCTTTAAACATAATGCCCTTTCCAGAAACTAAAATTAAGTAATGATCCAGGAACCTTGTACAACGAGCCAGTTTCAAAACATAAACTACAAACTTTATAGAGCACAGCTCACGTTCCCATGTTGGGCAAATACATTTGGTTATTATTATTATTTCTTAGTCGGCTTTCCAAGGTGCTTACAAGAAAAACACCGTGAGGAGCATAAGTAAGCCAACATTTCTAGATCCTAAGTTCTGACATTTCTCAACGGTGGCTTTTTGAGGCGCTGTGTTTGAAGGCCCTTTATGAAGCGTAACATACACAAGGTGCTATGGTTGCAGCGGAGCATGCTGGAGCAGCGTGCATGGTTAATTGAAATGCGCTTTCTGGGAAATGTTGTGTGAAAGAACCAAATCAGTAAAATGACCGTTGAAAGGAAGACTTTGATATGTTGCAAGGAACAGTGACTTTTGTCCCCAGTTTCTGGCATTTTTTAACAAGAAGTTTTTAAACATCTGTTTCTGAAGCCGAGCTGGAAATCTCTAAGCAGCCACAGTTCTTTGGTTGTGTCACATGGTGACTACAGGCTGTCCTCACTTTTTTGTTTAATCCTACCAGGAAATCTTTTTCCTTTTAAACTAGTTCAAAGCAGAGCATTTATATGTAGGGAGAATTTGAGAGGCCACTTTTTCAAATGGTGTCATGAGTCATGGTCAAGGATGTGATTCTGCTTCAGCAGGTTATGAATGGGGCCGCTTTATTAACAAGCCAGAGTGGGGGCACCAGAGTCTACGTCAGTCTCATAGAAAAGGCATCTTTCAGGTACTTCTCTTCTGGACACCACTTTGAAGCAAGAATAACTGTTCTGGCCCTTTGTTTGATTAAATGGCTTTGGGAACTGTGTTTCCGATCTCTGTGACAGGCTTATATGGCTTATGTGGCCGTGGATTAGACAAAGGGTGCTGTGTGTGTGTGTGTGTGTGTGTGTGTGTGTGTGTGTGTGAAGGAGTTTGTGTGCAGTAGCAGGGAGGTCAAGGCAAGTTTTTTAAAAAATGAAATATATAAGGTACCATATGCAGGAGCAACCTGAGAATGCCAGGTGTGCCTGTCTCAGGATCTAATGTGCAGTTACCATGGAGACCAGAGCTCCCTCAGCGGCAGGGCCTCTGTTTCCCGCCCCTGAGGAGCCTGCTTGTCTAATACGAACAGATGCTTTAACATACAAAAGAATTAAGCCTTGAAGGCAAGCCTTCAGCAATTTCAATTTCTTTTCCCCTGATCCTTCCTAGAGTTTTTTCCTCTGTACTCATGGTTCTTGCGTGAACCAATGCCTTGTTGAAATAATAATAGTGACATCAATTAAGACGACACTTTGTGTTATACATACCATAGCTACCCTCTGGAGTCAATGTTTTATCCACATTTATGAGAAAAATCAGGGCTTCAGGAAAATGAGATTTCTCCAAAGTCATAAATTTCTGTCCCCTAGTCAACACGTGAACCCAGACCCATCTGACTTCAGCCTGTGCACTTACTTCCTGCTAAAGGGTGATGGTGGTCATTACATCAGGAGTATATCTTCACAAAGGATCACCCAGCTTTCTTTGTCCTATTTCAGCTTTTATAACCAAATCCACACTAAAATTTGAGATGGGAACAGACTAAGAACTGAGAGGCATAAGAAAAAAAGAGGATGTGAAGTTCCTGAAGGCTTTAGAATAGTCAGGTAGTGATTTATTCACAGGACATGCCACACCACGCTGAGGATGAATGGCTAAGATTTACTAAGCATCTGTATGTGTCACTCATTCTTTCAACAAATACGTATTGAGGACTACTTATGCCGGACGTTGTTCTAAGTCCCGTGGGTACAGCAGTGAAGAAAATGAAGTAGACAGAAATCTGTGTCTATGAGGACCCCTGCTCAGAGCCTGTGCAGGCACCATGGCCCTGGGAACTTGGAAAGGAGTAAAATGTGGTCCTTACCCTAGAGAAGTTTTCCATTTAGGGGCCAAGACAGACACACAAGTAACCTAACTGTACTGCCCTGTGGCAAGTGCTGGACTCAGAGAAAGCATGCATCACTGTGAGTGTGGGTTACCGGGTGGGCCTGGGTGTTCCAGGGTTCCTCTCGCTCACCTTTTAGATGATTAGAGCTTTCGAGAGACCTCAAAAGGTCCTCTGGGTACTCTGGGATCCTCCTGACCAACTCCTGGGAAGCTGGAATCCTCACAGTGACGCATAATAGGAGCCAGACTTTAGCATGTAGTGGCTAGTACACTGGGTCTCCCTATCTTATGCATCAGGCAATTGATAAGTATAGGATTTTACATTTGTTCCTAATTCATTTCATTTTTCTCATTTCAGCTCTCCCTTCCATCTTACTGAATTCTTATCATAAATGTAAATTTGTACTTCCCAGCTTTGGGTCATCTGGAAGTTTGACATCTTCATCTTCACCTTCAATTAACACACTTGGAGAACGGGGTCAAATACAAGGCTCTATAAATGGAATCAAAGCCTTTTCTCTGTCCAGAATAGGTCCATTAACTAATACCCTTCATTTAACCAGTGAAGTACCCACCCCTCATCGAAGTTGCATTTCTCTACCTGTCCACAAGGACATCACTGGAGATGTTACCAAGTGCCTTGGCAAAGATCTTTCTTCTGTCCCCAAAGACACACATACTCCTATTTTGGTAGAAGGCTGGGAAGATGGAACTTGATTTGAAATCGAAATGTGAAGTGAGACTACCCAACTCTCTGGCTCTGGCCATGCCAGCACACTGAGGCCTCTTGTTTACGCTTGGGCAAGTGCTGGACTCACAAAGCATAAAGTGCTGTGAGTGTGGGTTACTGGGTGGCCGGGTGTTCCAGGGTTCCTCTTGGTCGCCTTTTAGATGATTAGAACCTTCTAGAGACCTCGAAAGGTCCCACGGGTCCTCTGGGATCAGTTTGCATGGTGCCAAACTGTCAAACACAAGTGAAATGTTAGCAGACAACTGTCCCCCTTTGTTTTCTTAATTTGTGGTCAGACAGACATGGTATCAGTGCAGCACACAGAATTCAGCATTAGAATTAAATAAAATGTACAGCAAAGTGAATCTAATACATTTTAATGATATGCACTGTCATGGTAGTGCCACATGGAAATTAAATAGGAATGATGAGACATTCACAAAAATTGAAATAATTTCCTTACACAGACAAAAATTCCTAGAGTAGATTTGAGTAAAGAGAGGTCTGAAAAGAAGGAAGAAGGGACACAGGGGAGGGAATTAGGGCACGTATAAGGTCAGGTTTAGGGGTAACTTCTCCCCTCTTTTAAACCAAGAAATTCCAAGGATTATAGTGTATCTTTGTCCAACTGTTTCCAATCCTGGAAGTGGCTGAATTTACAAGCTAGAAATTTGGGCAGGGAGAACAGAATCTAAGAATACTTGCACAATCTGAGAGAAAATAAACTAAAGAGTTAGCTCCTGGGAAGCTGATTCTAGAATAATTAAGAAACTAACATGAAAAGTAAGTACCTCCATCTATTAAGGCAAGCAACAGAAGCAGGCTTTCCAATGCAAGAGTTCTTTCCCAGCTAAGTCGATTCAAATCACCCAGGAAGATCTTCAAAAATTCACACATACCAAAACCTACCAAATCGATCTCAAGGAAAGGGGTTTAAGCATGTATATTTTTTAAAGATCCCCAAGTTGTTCTGATTATCCCCCTGGTTGAAAACCATTATGTTTATAGATTTTGTATCTAGAGATAGTTAGAAATTGCAGCCTGAGAGAGAGGAAAGATTGGGGAAGTCAAAATGAAAAAGTAGAATACATAAAATGTTAGAATCTCAAATAGCATAATAAAGTTAATCAGATTGCTTTCCTAACACCCATCACTTAGGGAAAATGCGTTCTGATCCAGTCAGCAGATAGGGAGATTATTTTGAGACAATACGGAACAGTCTGAGTGGAAACCTAAGTGAACTGAGCGCTTGATTCACAGGGAGATGTTTCAGGAGGTGGAAGGTGTTAAAATATGCTATTCTAGCGTATTGATTATTAAGTTAAAGGCACTTGAGATATAGCAGGTGCAAGATCACTTTGACCTTTGCGCTGATTCTTAAAGGCAGAAGATGAAATTCTCATGTGAAAGACGTTTTTCCTATACTAGAAAGATGCAACATCCTTATCAACAAGGATGAGAAAATTGAGGCCAAAGGCATTCTCTACAAACAAGCCTTGTTAAAGTAACCCTTATTCTCCTAGCTACTTCTCTACCTGGCTGAAGCCCCTTTGCCTTATCATTCTAACTGCTTCTTCAGGTCTTTCTGAGGGCTCCCATGCCACGTAAAACTTCTATTGTGCTTTCCTCCTA
This sequence comes from Cacajao melanocephalus, assembly GCA_963573385.1. Lineage (NCBI taxonomy): Eukaryota > Metazoa > Chordata > Mammalia > Primates > Pitheciidae > Cacajao > Cacajao melanocephalus. The sequence continues at coordinate 6,417 of CAUYLG010013399.1, forward strand.
TTAATCTATGCTATGTCAATTATTTAATTCTTGGACCCAGCTGGGACCCTGGGATGACACAGAATTTTTCTGCCCCTACAACAGCGGCCCCCACCTTTTTGATACCAGGGGCTGGTTTCATGGAAGACAATTTTTTCCATAGACTAGAGGAGGGGGGATGGTTTCAGGATGATTCAAGCACATTACATTTATTGTGCACTTTATTTCTATTATTACATTGTAATACATAATGAAATAAGCAACTCTCCATAATGTAGGATCAGTGGGAACCCTAAGCTTGCTTTCCTGCAACTAGATGGTCCCTTTTGGGGGTGATGGGAGACAGTGACAGATCATCAGGCATGAGATTCTCCTAAGGAGGGTGCAACCGCGATCCCTCACGTGTGCAGTTCACAATAGGGTTCACGCTCCTATGAGAATCTAATGCCACTAATGATTGACAGGAGGTGGAGCTCAGGCGGTAATGTGAGCAGTGGGAGCAGCTGTGAATACAGATGAAGCTTTGCTCCCTCACCTGCTCCTCACTTTGTGCTGTGCAGCCCAGTTCCTGACAGGCCATGGACCAGGGGGTTGGGGACCCCTGCCCTACCAAATGAAAGGAAGTAGAAAAACAGAAAGGGGACTTTTCAAAATTTAATTGAACTAATTTTGCTTTCAGTCTCCAGATGCTGAAGCAGTTTTCCATGAACTTCTTTTAGGTGTGTTCTTTCCTCCTCCTGTCTCCTGTCACTGCCACACACTAAAGGTGGAAAGTGTGTGAGTGTATCCGAGGAGAGGATATTCCTTCCACCCTCTACCACCACCCACGGGTGCCACTTAACCTCCACCAGGCTGGCAAGTCTGCAAGAAATTGCCTACTTTGGGGACTTGCTTTGTCTAACACCGTCAAGTGCAAGTATATTTTAAAGCCTCTTGGTCACAGATGTGAGCGCGTTTAGGATATGAACTTGATTAAGGTACCTGCAGCCATCCACCACCAGGTGCTTGCCCGTGAGCTCCCCTCAGAGAAAAAGATCGCACTGTCAGTTACAGGTGTGCCACGGCATACCCACAGCCATTCTTTTCCCTTTCCTTTTACATTTTATCTGGAAGCCTCCCATGTGATAAGCGCTTTTGTCTTCCCCATCACCGCCCGCTCCCCAAAGCAGAGGCAGCTCCTATGTTGGCTCTTTCTGTTGTCTCTCAACTTCAGTTCTCTACCTGGGAGCACTTCCAGTACCTTCCATCTATTTTATCACTTTTTCATTGGCCATTGACCTCAGAATTTGAAATCTCTGAAAAGCATAAGTAGGGTGCTGGGAAAGTCAGTGACTAAATAAAGGTTATCCCCATTTCACATAGGCAGTGTTGGGCTTTGCTTTTTTTTTTAATCAGGTGAGCACCATGAGAATATTAGAAGCCCTCAGAACGCTCACTGAAGAGCTCTTACCCAGTTTAACGTCTGCAGTATTAAGTTATCCACCTACTGTTCCCCTTCACAAAGCCTGAAAGAAAACATACCACAAATACTCCATACAGTTCTATTTTAAATCTAATCAGCACAGGGTGCAGACTATTTATAAAATAGAGATGTCACCTGGACCCAGTGGCTCACACCTGTAATCCCAGCACTTTGGGAGGCCAAGGCGGGCGGATCACTAGGTCAGGAGTTTGAGACCAGCCTGGCCAACATGGTGAAACCCCATCTCTATTAAATATACAAAAAATTAGCTGGGTGTGGTGGCGTGTGCCTATAGTCCCAGCTACTCAGGAGGCTGAGGCAGGAGGCGGAGTTTACAGTGTGCCGAGATTGCACCACTGCACTCCAGCCTGGGCAACAGGGTGAGACTCTATCTCAAAAAGAGAGAGATGTCATTTGCCTTAGCAGGAACTGTGTCTTATTATAGAACTAAACAACTAGTGCTCTGTTAATGCTACATAACACATTTTTTAAGGTGCCCTGTAATACAAATGTGGCTAAAAAAGAAACTGATAGAAAATTAAGCAAGTTTTCCTTCCAAAACTGACCACTCAGGTTGTGCTTTATTTCTCTCTCAGAAGGGGTACGATTTCAGGAACAATCACGCATTTTATTTTCCAATTAGGAAAGTAGCAATTCTTTTCTAACACTCCCCCAAGCTGATGTTATGAAGAAAGTCCTGTTGTGTGATCCTGGGCCAATCGCCTCACTAGACCTCAGTTCCCCTACTAGAATAGCCAGAGCAGGCCAGGCACAGTGGCTCAGCACTTTGTAAACCCTGCACTTTGGGAGGATCATTTGAGGTCAGGAGTTTGAAACCACTCTGGCCAATGTGGTGAAATCCTGCCTCTGCTGAAAATACAAAAATGAGCCGGGTGTGGTGGTGGGTACCTGTAATCCCAGCTACTTGAGAGGCTGAGGCAGGAGAACTGCTTGAGCCCGGGAGGCGAAGGTGGCAGTGAGCAGAGATTGCACCATTGCACTCCAGCCCAGAGCAGAGTGAGACTCTGTCTAAAAAAAAAAAAAAAAGCAAAGCCAGAGCACTAGATAATATCTCTAAATGTCCACCCAGTCCTAAAGCTTTCTGACTTTCCAATTCTGAAACTTCCAAATTAAAAAAAGGTAAATAAAAAACAGAAATTCAAACTGAATAGCCTAGTCAGCCAGAGTGGTGGGCAATTGGCTGTCTGTGGGGTGCGTGGGGCCGGATGCCCTGGAGTAGAGCGTGTTACTGTTCTCAACCACACTCTCCCTCCCTGGAAGAGGATGGCATATCTCCACCCCCTGCCATGGGAAGCCCTGCAAAGAGAATAAAATGTCCTGGTTCTGATGACAAGAAGTTTGGCTGTATGACTTGTTTTGGGCAATGGAACTAGAGCAGAAGTGACGTATGTCACATCGAAGAGAAGTCTTAGAGCCCCTGAATGTTACTGAGCCCTCTTGCTCTTTTCCCTATGCCACGAGAATGGAGGTTACTGAAGACACCCTGGCTCTCAAAATGAGACGCACAGGGCAAAATTACAGCCATAGCAGAACTGCCGGGGACATGTATACGTGAACAAGAAATAGCCTTGTCAATGCAAGCCACTGGAATCTTGGGGTTATTGGATTACCTCAGTCTTACCTAGAGGGAGCTGGCTGGCTCATCACCCTTCACTGGGCATATGTGATACATATAAAGAATGACAGGGAGCCAGGCACGGTGGCTCACACCTGTAATTCCAACACTTTGGGAGGCCAAGGCAGGTGGATCATGAGGTAGAGATCGAGACCATCCTGGCCAACATGGTGAAACCCTGTCTCTACTAAAAATACAAAATTAGCTGGGCATGGTGGTGCAGGCCTGTAGTCCCAACTACTTAGGAGGCTGAGACAGGAGAATCACCTGAACCCAGGAGGTGGAGATTGCAGTGAGCCAAGATCATGCCACGGCACTCCAGCCTGGCAACAGAGCAAAACTCTGTTCCCCTCAACCCGCACCAGAAAAAAAAAAAAAAAACAATGACAGGAATGGCTTGATTGACATACAACCTTAGAATCCTTAGAATGAGAGCTCCTGGCAGCAGAAGCCTTGCCATTTCAATAGAACCATGAACACCAATGATATACAACTATCCAAATATGTAGTGCTAGCTGCTTTCCACGGGAATTTGGGGCTGGCATGCTGGAGTCATCATGGCCATGCCCCCCATTCACCATATCTCTAATTAGAATTCAATCAGCCAAAGGAGGACTCTGGACTCATCATCTGGAGACTCCAGGCCACTCTGTAATTGCTGAGTCCCTCTAGGTCTGCAGACTTTGGTCCTATCCCTGGAGTCAAGTCATTTGACCTTGAATCTCAATCCCCATGGGCCAGATTGTGTTCATATTTCTTGTGGTTGCTACTCTGAATGAAAACACAGTTATTTAAAAATTTCTCCTAGAACAAATGAACTCTCCAGCTCAGTCTGAGAAACACTGGAGTCAATGGTCTGTAATAGAGGAATCTGAAAGCATTACCTAATCTGGACATAATTTTCCTCACCATTTCACAGGTGGGTACCCTATCTACTGGCGACACACATCAACCTGATGCAGCAAATTAGGGCAGGAAAAAAACAGATGAATTTTTCAAGTGAAGTGCCCGGACAATTTAGGCAAGATGAACATGGTTAGAAGGTAAACCTGCCCCTGCTTATCAGTCTTTGTCCAGAGAGCAATGTGCATGTGACTTTAAGAGCAAAAATCCCAGAGAACTAATTAGGTTTACAGTCTGTGAACACAGTCAAAATAAAAAGCTCAAATCTATTTTTTTCTTACATAGCCTGAGGGCAATAGCCAAAAGAAATTACTATTAAGTGTGAGTAATGCAAAACAGATTGTGCGAATTTCAATCTGAGACGTGTGAATTTAATATACAACGGCGAATTAGGAAGCACCTTTTGAGTTTCAAAATAGGCTCAGTTCACAAGTGGAACAAATTCTGCCTCATAGACAACTCCAAGATGGACTAACAGACCACATGTGGGGCTGGAAAAATGGAGGGAAATGTGTAGCACTGCAAAGATATTGTGACTGGCAGTTGTATTATCATCACCGGCAGGTAAATATTAAAGCACTGAGAGGAATGTTTTTGGCATGGCTGCAGGACCTGCTGTGGTGGGGCAGCCACCTCCCCTCTTGAGAAAGCAAGCAAAGCAGTTTCTATCAGGGACTCAATAACTAGAAATCAATAACTAGGGCATGGTGGCTCACACCTGTAGTCTCAGCACTTTGGGAGGCTGAGGTGGGTGGATCACCTGAGATCAGGAGTTCGAGACCAGACTGGCCAACACGGTGAAACCCCATCTTAGAAAAATACAAAAATTAGCCGGGTGTGATGGCAGGTGCCTGTAATCTTAGCTACTCAGGAGGCTGAGGCGGGAGAATTGCCTGAACCAATGAGGTGGAAGATGCAGTGAGCCAACACCGCGCCATTGCACTCCAGCCTGGGCGACAAGAGCAAGACTCCGTCTCAAAAACAAACAATCAGAAATCAGTATAAGGTAACTTCAAGCTACAAAATATGAAAAGAAATTTAACTTTGTATTCATCTTGACCACGTCCACAGACTAGACAATAACTTTGCTCCAGATGACTGCTTAGGAGCTGATTCCAAATATAAGCTCTGTGGTCATCATTCATTGGCTCTTCGGAAGTACTTTGCTTACAGGGTCCCAGTGAAGAAAGGAGACTTTTTTTTTTGTACACTAAGGTTCTCATTTCCCACTGGGGATTTGAGCACCACAACTTGCAAAACCCTGTGGAGGAGGCAATGATGAGAGAGTGCTCCTCGTCCTCACAGAGCACTCCATCAACAGCTGTCAAAGAACTCATGCTAAGGGGCAAATGCAACCATATAGTAAATCACCAGGAAGGTGGGGACCGTCACCCACCCCTGGATTAGTATTCCCTCCTTTGCCACTTGGCAAACTCCTCTGCTTGCTTCAGCATGTGGCTGACCTCACCTCCTCCGGGAAGCCTTCTTTGTCCTTCTCCTCCTCCGGACCATTTCTCAGCTGCATGCTGTTACAACCACACACAGTATCCTATGGCTACTTCATCTCTACCAGGACATGAGTTCCTTGAGGGCAGGAGTTGTGTCTCAACTTTGTTGGCTTCAGTAAGTTGGACTGATATTATATTGGTCTAAATAATAGGCCTATGTAAATATTTCTGTAAGATTCAAATTAGAATAGACTAAAGTAAGTCCTGGCGAGAGTCTCCAGACTCCCTCCCTGTGTCATCTCCCATGGACTGCACGAAAACCTTATGATCGACCTTGGCAAAGTCCCTGTTATGGAACCTGAGACCCTTGGACATCATGTAATGCTTTTTCTTTCTTGTGAAAATCAAATGGGTCTAACAAATCATGACTCTAGTCTGCAGTTCTTAAGCGAAGTACGGAAAAGTCTGGGTAATTTTTCTCTAAAAGATGTTTTATAGCTGCAACAGGAAAGACAATGTGTAATGTTTATAAATTCCCTATTTGAAGTGCCTCTTTATTGAGAAATTATGCTTTGTTTCTATTGAAAACACAGAGAAATTTGATCATTGGTGTGCTAAATAAGGCAAGAGTTCTAATGTGGTGCTACCACCAACTTGCGTTTTTTGGTTCAGGAAAGGTATTAAAATAGGTGAGAACAGAACCTCTCTTCCCCCTGCCTCTCCCACCTTTGCTGGAAAAGTAGTCAAATAGCTCCCACACGCCCTCAGCAAAACAACTTCATGTGCACATCTACCATGGCCACTAGGTAAGTGTTAGATATAGTGAGCCCCAAGTTTCTCTTCCAAGAATCAGTATGTATGTTCAGCTTTCTTATTCTTTAATTCTCCATTTTAAAGTTTAACTTCCTTGTAGTTTCAGTAAACAACCTTTTCTACTAGTTCTAATCAGTAGTTCACATCTGTTCCCCCGTCCCTTGCTCCATCCTGACTCATCCTTGTCACCTGCTCCAGTCACCTGCTTTTACCCCTGGGCTACCTGCTCTGACCTGCCTGTAACCATCCTTCCCAACAAACTATCCACCTCGCCACTCCAGCTCATACCCCTGCTCCCTTTAAAATAGCCCATCAGAAAATTAGACTGTGTGGTCTAACCCTAGCCCATAGAGGAACAACACAGCAGTAGGGGTGACCTCCGTCAGGCATAAGTACCCCTTCCTTTCTCTTGTCCAGGTGTGCACTCGCCATTTTTCTGTGAGCCACACCTTCTATAGAAGTAAATTGCCTTGCTGAGGAAATTTATATTCGAATGGTACTTCTTTTGCAGCACCAAAAATTTTACTTATAACATAAGCCATGCCAATCATGGGGCTCAGAGCCTTCTGGATGATTGACGAATTCCACTTTGGGCAAAAGGCAGAAAGCAGTGTGGGTATTGCCTAGATATAGCTTGGACTGTATTTGTCAGGGGATAAAAGGGAAGTGGAATATTTTTTTCCACTACTACCGTCCTAAGACTTTTGTAACATTGCAATAAAAGAATCAGAGTGTATAGTCTAGTTTAGGGAAAGGAGTGGCCCCTAATTTTGGCAGACCCCAAAACAGCCATTCATGCGAGTCAAAAATGGCTCACTGAAAGTCAGACTGACCCATTCGTGATGCCTGGCAAGGGTAGGAGTATTACTGTCACTGCATCCACTTGTTTCAGAGGGAGTGACAAAGAGCCAGGCTACACACCTGGACCTGCCTTGCTTGCAGTGGAGAAAAACTTCACAAAAATAAAAAGAGCTAACCTGTCATACGCTGGTAAACTAGCTCTTCCAGTGGGATAGGGGATGGAGAAAGCCCTGATGTGTAGTGTTTGCTGATTTCCATGTGTGACTCCTCTCACTGCAGCTACACTTTTCAGCTATCAATGGTGGAAAGGCTTGCAACATTTCTTAACATTCCACAATTGGCTTTGGGACACCCTGGTACACACCAGCCTTCGCACGTCACTGCAGCAACATTAAGGGTTTGTATGGTGCCATGATCAGCACTTTAAATGCAGTGCCTCATTTAACCTTCCCAACAGCCCTACAAAGGAAGGTCCTGTTATTATCTCTATTTTAAGGTAAGATAGCACAGCCACAGAGAGGGTAACTTGCCCAAGGTCCCACAGCTTAGAAGGGGTATAGCTGAGGCTAGAATCATTTTCTGACTGCAGAGTGGAGGTTTCTCACAATATTCAAATACGACTCATGATCCAAAAGCAGCTTTGTTTTAAAAAGCCAGTATCTAGCCAAACAGCAGGAACAGTGCTTTGGCCACAGGAGGCACAGTCCAAATAAGACCAAATATTTGCGGCTTCTGTCAACCTTCTTCACCCACTTGCAGCAGAACACGTAAGGATTCCTTTCCCTTGAAAACTCCATCCTCTCCATTCCTTGACTCTTCCTTCCAGTCTGAATCTAAAACTTTTAACACTTTCCTGTTAGTAACCAAGAGTCTCTGTTCCTCTCTTGGTCCTCCCTTGAATGATTCCAATCCCCTGTACAATAACTGAAGAGCCCTATTCCTCCTCCAGGAACAAGGAGAGGTCACCAAGCAGCTGTGCTGCCCCAGGGAGCTGGCAGTTATCTAAATGTCCTGTACTAGTACAAGAACCACAGTGACCTGGTCCTTCCCCAAGGGATGTTTTTAACATCAGTTGGAGAAACTGTTTTTGACATTGGCACAGGGATCACTGCCGACTGACTTTTAAAAAAGAAGGAATGAACAGTGACATTCATATCCTATCTAGAAATCAGGAATAATTTTAAGACTGAGGAGAAATGAAAACAACAGGAATTAAGCATGTCTTAAATCTTTCAAGAACTATCATGTCTAGACCGATCAAAATCGGGAAAATCACCACAGGGATACAGTTAGAATCCCAAGGCGTTTGAGGGTCAGGGAGGCAGGCAGAGAGAGGGCAGATGTCCGGTGCCTGACCCTGAGAACTTGATGGCCAGGTTCAAACGATAGACTTTCAATGGCCTGTCAAGAACGGCACGGTGAAGGATGGGCCCCTGGGTGGCCAGGAAACCAGGTGTGGCCGCTGCCGCTCACCAGCCTACATCTCAAATGCGTCACTGAGTAATCCGCAGAGGACGCTGGGAGAGGGCCAGGGCTGCAGCCAGCGGCACCCTGCAGTCCAGGAGGAGGTCTGGAACTGCAAGTTGTCCATCATTAACTAGTAATGAAATCAATTTCCTGGGGCAGGTCCAGGAATTTTACAAAATGAAACCAATTAGAAAATACCACAGTGCATCATATATAATAAAGGCAAAGCTATTGTTTTATTAAATTTTTGCTGTATGCACACAAACACACTCATACACATATCTAGGTAAAATGAAATGCTTACTTCCTATATTCTACAATTTTATTTTTTTTTTAAAAAAAAGATGAGACAATGATTACTACATGAAAGAAATCCATGTTACATGAAGAAAACTGATGTTGGGAAATAGTTCCATTGTTACATGATTTTGTTGCCAAAAACATTATGTCCAATTAGTTGTCAGCATAGTTCCTTTTACCTTCACTGCAATGACCTTACTTTTGCTAAGAAGATCTTATACAATCAACCTATTCAATTAAGGCTATACAAAAAGCTATTCTCAAAAACCTACTGCTAGGCAACAGAAACCTGTTGAACTAAATCTCGGGCGAAAAACATTTCTAAAGAGAGATGAGAACAATTGTAGTCACTTCACAATAAATTATTAACACAGAATACAAAATAAATTTTGTTAAAATTTATAAGTACAGGTAAAAACAAAAAAGTTAACCTACAAGAATTTAAATGATTACTTTAAAATGTATGTGTATGTGACTATGTACTGTATACACATTTAGCATATGTGGCAGATCCCCAATAACTAGCTGACTTAGTTTAATGTTTGCTCAGCCCACCTCTGTCACCGTTGCTATGACTTTGGGAAAACAGTATAGAATGTCAATGTTCTGTGTTTTCAAGAGGGCACAGTTATTGCAAACTCTTTGCAGATAGTTGCTTTGAAGTGCAACAAATGAAGTGAGTTCTTATGGTAAAGGCAGAATAGTTTATTATCCTAAATTCACAACTAGGTTAGATTTTGAAACATGGGCTTTGTACTGTAAACCAAACTAAAACATTTCATCCACATTTATTTATCTTTGGGGGAAAAAGTTTTGATCGGAAAAAGGCCTTTAAGGGCTGACAGAATTCATGAGAAGAGTTTCTCAGGCTTCTTAGAAACCTAATTGTTCTCAGGAAACAACTTTGATGAGTTAAGTGCAAATGAATCAGAAACATATGGATTAAATTTCCCCTTAAATAAACACTTTTAAAAGGGTTTAAAAATTAAAGGAAATACATTTGAGAAATGTTACAAAACATATTTCAAAATGTTTGAAAAATAGCTCGAGGTATTTTACAAACCCCAAATGAAGTTCAATTCATCCACATCTAATTACATAATAATTACTACCACCACAGTTCAGCATTTATGTTATAGAATACAGTAGTCATAACATGGTTATTTGTTTAAAAAATTATTTAAGATGTACTAACTGACAGACATTTTGAACATTCAGATGAGACTAGGTGCATTTCAAGGTGGTATGGTCACAGTCAATATTTTGAACATTCAGAATTAACTTCACTCTGGTGCTTCAAAGTTGCACAATGAGCCCCATGACTTGGTGATGGCCCGATGACAACTATATGTCCAGCTAAGGACTCTGAAGCTGTCCTTTCAGTCAGCAGAGCACTGCTGGAGATCCTAGTAATACAAGTAACTGTTAGAGCTCTATGTCACCTAAGTTTGGTGGCCCAAATATGATTCATGGGAATTCTTAGAATGATTAGTTCATTTCATAAAGTGCTGCCCTTAAAAACAACAGGAATATATATGTACTCTGACAGAGCAAACGGCAGTCAATAGTCTCAAATTCATTTAAAACCCACGAGAGCCCTCTTTTCTTGCCTTATTAACATAAATTCTGAAACAGATCCTATCAGAGTAGTCTACCTAAAAATCTGATAAAAAAATCATTAAGGGAAAAACAAGATTAAAAAGTGATTAACAACCTCAGAAAAATGAGTGAATGCAACATATTTATCTTAAAAATTGAGTGCTCTTTGTGTGCGTTTAACACTGTTGAGAGTAATCTTAGAATATGGCAAAGGAATGTATTCTGGAACCAAACTGACCTAGGTTCCTATCCTTCTTCACTCCTTAGGAGCCATTCAACTAGGGCAAGTCACTCTATAAGCCTCAGTTTCCTCTTCTGAAGAAAAGGATTAAGAGTAAATATATCTTTTAGGGCTAATACATGAATTTAATAAAATAATAAAAGTATTTAGCACACAGTAAATATTATGTTAGTTCCAATCCTATGATGTCAACTTATCTTACATTTCTTATTTTTAATCATCATCAGCTTGGGTAATTGTCTTTACTGGAACCTGTTACAGTCTTAAAGGTCCTTAATAAATGTTTTGCCATCTGACTTGCTTTCTTTAACCCTTGTTTGCAGCATTCTTCAAGATCAGAAACACATATAAATTCTGCTTCCAGGTCAGAATGTGATCTTAAACACATACTTTTAAATTTTTATGGGTTCAACTCTTCACCTGTAAGAAGAGGGGGCCGAGTCATTTGCTCTTAATTTCAGCTCTCAATGCTGTAGGTTGCTGGTAAGTCTCTCAAAACTTACATGGAAAGTGTTAATAAGACTAGAAGAGGCAAAACTAGGAAAGAGCCATCAAGCTTTTCCAATTGTAAAAAGGATACAAAATAACCACTAAGCACATGTGCTCTCTCCCCTGATTGCTTTCCACCCTGTTCTGGGTGTAGCAGGAACCAGAGGAATGCCCAGGTGAAGCCCCGCATCTGCCAGGCCAGGTGCAGTTGAAGTGGTGACATCCAGCCAGGGAGGGGGAGGAGCACCGGAGCACCAGCCTCCAGCCTCCAGGGTCCTTGCGTCAGTTGTTGGAACCAGCCAGGTGAGGCTTGAGCCACCCTGCCTTTCTGCTTATCACTGAAAAGGTAGCAGCTGATGCTGGGAAGGGATGGAGCCAGGCAATGCGTCTATCTTCTGTCACAATTTCTAGTTAAATTCCTGGTGTCTCTGGGCAAACACTCCAACACTACGCCATACTCTGCCATGGGAACCAGGTCCGTCACAGATGGCACTGGTCATATGCACTGAGAAAAGGACTGCAGGGAGTGGGGGAGGGCTCTAGCCACAAATATCTCCTGTCTTTGTCTCACTTAACTGAATTCTTTTTCTTTACACCCCCAAAGAGATCAAAACCTCACTTGGGGTCATAGGAAGAAATCGGCTGGGGCCATAGAATTAAATTGTTGCTAGGTGCCTTCCAGTTATTAATACTACACAACTTCATGGCAACATAATTATGCAAAAAATCTACTTCACACTTGGGTCCACCAGGGGCACTTCTGGGATCCAAAGATAAAGCTAAAAGAAGCTAAAAAAAGCCTTATCTTTGGATCCCAGAAGTGTTCCTGGTGGACCTTTTCTCTGGATAGCCCAGAGAAATGACATACAGTACTAGAGCCCAAAGAACAGACCTCCCCATCATGCCTCATCCCTAAACTGCAGTACTCATCTACACATGATGCTAACAACCTAGCAACTATTTTACTAGATTTACTGAAGACTGGAAATAGGACACTGGAAGAGGAAGAAAGGCTGATAGAGACCAGTGGAAATATTATAAAAGCAGACACCAAAACTCAAAGACCAATCAGTGAGAGAGATGAAAAAAAAAAAGCCCTGGTACCCCTCTGCTAACTGCAGAGAGTGGCAGAAAACAAAGGACTGACTCCTCATAACAACTCTGAAGCCTAAAGAAAAGGGTAAGTTCAAATTCTCCAGTTTACAAACTCAAGGAATAAACGTGATACGCTTTAGCAAAGTTTCGAACTGATAAGCTTATGAAAAAATGTTCAACATCATCCGGAAATTGCAATAGAAACAATGAGTTACCACTACACAACTATCAGTGAACCTAGTGAAACAGCTGTTAGGCTTGTGATCATTATTGCTATTAGAATGGCAAATCCCAAACTACTGACAACACCAAATGCTGGTGAGGATGTGGAGCAACAGAAACCTTTATTCATTGCAAGTGAAAATATATAACCATACAGCCACTTTGGAAGATATTCTGATACTCTGACCATACATTCCAGCAATCACACTCGTACTCAAGTAAGTTGAAAACATTCTGCTATAAACATTCATGTGCTCGCAAAAACCTGCACATGAATGTTTATAGAAGCTTTACTCATAATTGCTAAAACTTGGATGCAAACAAGATGTCCTTCAGTAGGTGAATGGATAAACAAATTGTGGTACATCCAGACAATGGAGTATTATTCAGTGCTAAAAAGAAATGAGCTACTGTGCTACAGAAAGACATAGAGGAACCTTACGTGCATACTGCTAAGTAAAAGAAGCCTGTCTAAAAAGGTTACGTACTATATAATTCCAAAGACAAAACTAGAGAGTAGGTAAAAAGGTCAGTAGTTTCCAGGAATTGGGAGGAGACACAGGGAATTTTTGAGCAGTGAAACTATGTTGTCTGCTATTGTAAAGATGGATACATGACATTATGCTTTTGTCAAAACCCATTAACAGTGTACAACACAAAGTGAACCCTAATGTCAACCATGGACTTGAATAATAATAACGGATCAACATCAGTTCACCAATTATAACAAATACATCATACTAATATAATGTAAGATGTTAATAAGAGGACAAGCTGGGGATGGGAGTGGACAGTAAATAGGAGCTCCATATTTTCTGCTCAATTTTTCTGTAAACCTAAAACTGCCCTAAAAAAAAATAAAGTCTATTAACTTAAAAAAATTATTGGGAGGAGGTCATAAAGTAAAACTTAGTCATCCAGAAAATTCACCATCTGGAACATCCACTTTGCAATGGTGCTACCTACACAAATAAGTGTATTGATTATGCCAGTTAGAATTAATTGAAAAAACGCACATCTTACCTACATCAACCTTGAAATTATTGGCATAATGCACAGCAAATACAAAATGTCAGGTTTACAATATGTGATTTTATGAGAACAAAAGTCTGGGGAAAGCCATTCCTTACTAGTGAGGGTTTTGTTGCTCCCACTGGTGGCAAGAAGTGCACCTGTGACTGTAGATCAAACCGCAAAGAAAGCAATGACAACCAACACTATATGCATTTATTACCAAATTATAACCTATGCACAAACACAACTAAGTTAATGAGATTAGCAAAGGAGCAGCACAAAATGTAAGGAAAAACACATTGAATAAATACAACTTGGAACGTCTTCTTCTTTAAATTAGGCTCAAATACTGGGGAGACAAACACTGAAACAAAAGTCTTAACAACGCACTTACAAGCCATCATAACATGCAGTGATCCTGCTGGACACTGTGTCCACAACCATGTTAACTGACGCCACTCCCGGCTGCCATATCATCATATGAATAGACATTTGTCAGTAAAAATGTGACATTTGTCCAGGTTTGTGTGTTTTCATAAAGTTACTCAGGTTTTTAGAGAATGAACATAGGAACATGTAGGCTCCACAATTTTTAATGTCATCACATTAGTCTGTATTTACGAAACTATAATAAAATAAGATGTGTGCTGTCTGAAACTGCTGCTTAGAAAGCAATACATCCAAATAATGATGCTGGCCATAACAAAGAAGAGAAAAGTAATTCAGACATTTCACAGAGGCTTGATTTGGAATATAATGCTTTGCTAGAGAAAGAAAGACAAAATATTTTAAACAATTTTAAGATTAAAAAGAAAGGTTGATGGGAGGAGGGAAACAGCAGAAGGGAAGAACATGCTTAAAGAAACAAATCTGCATAGATGATGAACTGAATTTAATTCAATTCATTCGTGCCTAAAACCAAGCCTGGTTAACTGAGGTAGACTCTGGGAATTACACGTGCAAAGAGTCGGGTTTTCCAAAGGGTGATATTTTGTCATTTCAGACATGGTAAAGTAAAAGTGCATTTCACAGTTTTGAACAATCAAATGGGAGTCCTTTTATAAGAAGGAAATTTCTCTATACTAATTCCCTATTTTTTGTGCCGAATTTCCAAACATACAAAAACCTACACAGTGCTGGTAATAAAGTGATATCCAGGTTTTGTTCATTTATTTATTTTCTCAGGAAATGAGGAAGGTAAAATAAATTTTGTGACATTATCTGAATATTTTTCCTGTTTTTATTAAGAAGTCACTGGGAATTTAGAAATATCGTTAAAGCTAAAGAGTTGTCTGGAGCTGAAAAACCTAATAAAAATTCAAAGATCTATTTGTTAATGAGGTGAATGTTTAAAAATAGATCTATCATCCTAAGGATTTGGTTTTTTAAATACTCATACAATTTCTACATTAAGAAACAAACATTAAAAGCAGATGTTAAAAAAATTAAATAAATAAGTATGAAAAGCCTAATTTAAAAGTATAAATAAATGGACTTACAGTAATTACAACAGAGTTTTTAGCTTTTTCCGTAAAAACAGTTAGTGGAGATGAGAGTAGAACATTTGAGGCTTAAATATTGTTGTCCTCCTAACATGTCCTCCAACTATAATTTCTGCTTTTCTATTGTGACATATTCTTAAATTCACATAAATATTATGTGCATCACAAATTAAGTGGTTTCTTAAAGATATACAATCCAAACAGTTAAGGAAAAAAAGATACAAAAAAGAGAACAGTTAGGATTTTTTCCTCATACAAGTTAAGGTGGCCTTTTCTTGGAAAAGGCCAGCATACACCCTTAACATCTGATGGCTGCCATACAGAATATATCCTAAAGTGATTTATCACTAATAAGATAAAATGAAGAGTGGGAATCCACTGGCAAAGAAAGACTCAATAACCAAGACAATACTGAAGGAACCAAAGTCCACTCACACAACATGAAATACTTGCCTAGGTCCTTCACTTTATCTCAAAGCTTACTCCAAAGGAAGGAATTCAAATGAACCCAGGCTATCCAAAACCTAGACTACTAATAATTTCATGTTCAACAGAGGCTACACAAGGAAAAGTCAAGGAATGACAATAATATTGTAAATTTGGATTGTACACATACATTTTCCCTGATGTATCTGTATGATTGTCCATAGTAGATTCACCAGGTATTTGTTAGCTTACTTTTTGAGTAATCAGTGCTTCCAGCCTATGTTTTGAGACTGAAATATGACATCACAAAAACTGTCATCTCAAAAGCACAAATTAAGTCCCGAGCTATACAGCTAGATCATTGCATGCTTCCCCTTCCAAAATGGCTAGGTATTGTGGGAGGTACTGGTCAGACCTGAAAGTGTGTAGATAAAGTCTGTGATGCCACCATCTGTTGTCTATTTGGGTAACCAGAAGGTTGCAGCTTCCATTAAAGAGCTGTTTGATACATTTCACTAATATTAATTTCCTTTAAAAAAAGAAATTATGGGGGCAAAAGGTTTATAGTAAACATGTCATGCTTATAATAAATATGCAGCTTGGGAAATGATAAAAATTGTTCATTAAAATAGATCTAAAATAGTTACACATTATTCAAACAAATGGGTATCAGTTCTAATTTCAAAACAGATTTAAAGTGCAAAAAAGAGGGAAAAAACCTTGTACATATCATTTTTCCAAAGCACACAGATTACTACGCCTCTCCATCAGTGATCTAAACTTTTGTTTCAGTAGAGGCCAGAAGCTATATAGAATCGTTAGAGAAACTGCCAAGTTGGAACTGTACTCTCTAGTCCAGCTTTGTCCGGTCCACAGAGCTCCCACCCACTGTGTCTTGGACCAATCAATACACATCTACAGAATGAAGGGACTATCTGATCAGATATCTGCAAAGCAGACTTATATATAACTTAGTTCTACAATCATTGTGCTGCAGAACTCAAAATACTCATGTTTTATTTTGTTTTTGGAGGAATTAAAGGAGCCAAATATTTCTCCTTTGATAACGCATCTGCTACTGCAACACAGAATAACAAAACAAAACGAAGCAAAACAACTCAATCTCATTCTGGGCAAGGCAATAAAGACATTGTGTGTGTGTGTGTGTGTGTGTGTGTGTGATGTACATTAAAAGTTAGGGCTGGGAACAGTGGCTTACACCTGTAATCCCAGGAGTTACAGACTAGCCTGGCCAACATGGTGAAACTCCGTCTCTACTAAAAATACAAAAAAACAGGCGTGGTGGTGGCAACTGTAATCCCAGCTACTCAGGAGGCTGAGGCAGGAGAATGGCTTGAACCTGGGAAATTAGCTGAAATCGCACCACTGCACTCCAGCGTGGGAGACAAGAGCAAGATTCCATTTCAAAAAAATAAACAAAATAAAATAAAAGTTAGAACACCTGAGGGATGTCTTCAAGATCCTTTAAGGGATTTAAGATATAAAGCATTTACCATCCACTGACAGGGCAAAATGAGAAACAAGGTAACTAAAAAGCACACCAGACTCACTTAACATAGTAAAATTAAGCTTCCAGGAAGTTTGAATACTGCTTAACTGGCATTAAAAGAATCACAATTACTATGTCATTATATAAAGAATTCAGAAAAATAATTAAATGCACACCAAAATATTTAATACAAAACTCAGAAAAGGTCTAACTAATCAACTAAAATATTGTTAGGCTGATGCAAAAGTAATTGCAGTTTTTGCCATTGAAAGTAATGGAAAAACCACAATTACTTTTGCACTAATGCAAACAAGTTTTTTGTTTTTTTTTTGAGATGGAATCTTGCTCTGTTGCCCAGGCTGGAGTGCAGTGGCATAATCTTAGCTCACTGCAACTTCTACCTCCTGGGTTCAAGCAATTCTCCTGCCTCAGCCTCCCTAGCAGTTGGGATTACAGGCACCCACCACCCATGCCTGGCTAATTTTTGTATTTTTAGTAGAGACGGGGTTTTGCCATGTTGGCCAGGTTGGTCTCAATCTCCTGACCTCAGAAGATCCGCCCGCCTCAGCCTCCCAAAGTGCTGGTGTTACAAGGGTGAGCCACCGCACCCTGCCCATGCAAACAAGTTTTAACAATCACAAGACTAATGTTTTAGCGATGGCTCCTAAAATTTCAGGGGAAAAAAAAGTACATTTCTGAATGGCAATAGTTTGCAAAATAATCTTAATGGAACTACTTATTTCTTTATTTTAAATGTTAATGAATAAAAGAAACCTTCTGTCAAGTTTTAGGAAGAATTCAAATACAATAAAATCATTATGCCTTATAATCTGGCATCTTATAATCTGTGTCTCAGAAAGAAGGGCAATTTACAGCCTCAGATGAATACTGAAGTTTAGAGTCAGACTTCAGCTATCTGAAAAGAATGTAAGGCATTTATAGTTTTTAGCAGGGAAAAAAAATAATCAATTCTCTTTTAAAAAAAATCCTTCTTAGTATCTTGCTTAAGTGTCCAAAAAGCTATATTATTTTTAGTTTTAAACCAGTAAGTGCTATTCAAAACTGAGAATTCAGGATGTTATCAAATACAAATTTTAAAAAGCTTGACCATTACAGCAATAAATTGCCTAAAAAGACACATGTAATCATAAAAACACCAGGATCATTTATTTGTGATTAGATACATGCCCTTTACTTTTTCTGGCTTCTTTCTAATGTGTAATTCCTGCTGAATTGAGTGACCATGTCAGATTTCTATCCTTATCTTACAGTAAAAGTTCTCAACCTAGACAAGGATGAATTTTAAAATTTTCAAATGAACATCAGTCATTATGTATGATGCTGTTTTGTTAAACTAGCTGTCTGCAAAACTATAAAGATTTTATTTGTTTTGTGTTAGCCACAGAGAGTGGACTTGTTTAGAATGCCAACGTATTTATCTCAAATACTAAAATCAAGTTCAACAAAAAGCAAACAATGTTGGAGCTGAGAAAAATAATGGCTATATATCTGTTTGAATATTTTGAAAGAAAAGTGAAAATACAGCCAGCCAGGTGTGGTGGTGCGCCTAGAGTCCCAGTTACTCAGGAGGCTGAGGCAGGAGAATTGCTTGAATCTAGGAGGCGGAGGTTGCAGTGAGCTGAGATCATGCCACTGCACTCCAGGCTGGGTGACAGAGCAAGACTCTCTCTCAAAAAAAAAAAAGAAAGTGAAAATAAACTGAGAAGTCTAGAATGAAGAATTACACCTAAT
This sequence comes from Cacajao melanocephalus, assembly GCA_963573385.1. NCBI lineage: Eukaryota > Metazoa > Chordata > Mammalia > Primates > Pitheciidae > Cacajao > Cacajao melanocephalus. The sequence continues at coordinate 25,076 of CAUYLG010013399.1, forward strand.
GCTATTCTTCCCACCTTTCCAATATTAAGAAGCACCATCAAAAAATACTAAAGACAGTGAAACAACCCGGCAAAATGATTCATATACCACAGAGCATGAGAATATTCCTGAATAAAGCTCAAGACGTTCTTCAACAATTAATAGAAGAAATGGCAGGGGGAGGGGACGTAAAAATTCTAACCATAGGATAGACTCTAACAGTAAGTAATAAATTCTAAAGGTTTAACTAGTAAATTCACAATTTCCTCCAAAATATGCTCTCATTCTTCTCTTAACAATAAATAATGAATTTGACACAAATCCAATTTTGATGTTAAAGTCAACATATATAGATATGACCCTCATGTTGACAGAGCAAAGAATTGGAAAAAAAAAATGACAAATGCAAATGAAAAATAGGGGTCTTTTTAAATCTTCTGTAAACAAGTTCTTAAAATAGCACATTGCTCCCCTTCTTCAGCCTCCCTGATAGATTGGTTTGGGTGTGCAATATTAATGCAGAAACATGTGGAATACCAGCACAAAGCTGAGGGAGACTAGCAAACTCTCACCATGAACTTTTCTTATTTCTCAACTACATTTAGTATTCTTTACAGTTTTAGACTTTTTTCCTTTAAGTGAAAACCATTCCACTGAAAAAAATTCCAAACCTGTTTTTTAAAAATTGCAGGAATTTCTTAATATTTCATAAACAAAAATACCGGAAATTAAAGAGCTGACAGAAATTCAAGCAGATCCAAATTCGACCATCCATTTTTCATACTTCTCCAAGTCTGCAGCAGAGACAGACTTAGCAATTTTCTTAAGGGCCAATTCAAAGTCTCCTTTGGTAACAGGCATCTGAAGCTCCTCTTTAGAAAGTGCACGGATCTCTTCTGGACTTAAGCCATTGATACGCCGTCTCATTGCCATTAAAGAGGCATCCCTAAAAATATACCAAAATGAGTTAACAGTAATTTCTGCAAATGTTTTAAACACTTTCAATTGTAACAAAGTTATGAAAAAACAATCAAAAGATTATTTTATATGTTTTTATGTTGCTGCTTAGAATTTTCCACTTAAGAAAAATCCTGGGGGTTCAGGAGAAGTTAAAACAGGATGCAAATAACCAAAAACGTAAAATGTACATAGTTAATGAACCCTAAAAGTCTAGGTTAAGCTCAAATAGTACTGAATTTTCCTTGCCCCACTTGCTCCTCAAAGTCAGCCAAGAAGTTTAGGAAACTGGAGTCGAATTTTGAAATACTGAATTGTACACTTAGAAGTGAACATATGGCTAATGTTAAGATAATTCAAACCACAGACCAGTTTGTCTACAGCCTAAATAGAGGAATAAAGCCAGGAATCACTCCCTCTGAAACATGAATATCCACATATAGTGGACATGGAATTCTCTCCATGGAGTATTTGTAGGCAACTGAAGGCATAAACTCTGGCTTCTCCTGATCCCATCTGCAGCTCTCTTTGACCAACTATAAATAAATATGAAGGGCTGGAAGAAAAGGATAATTCATAATCACAAAAAAGCTATTAGGAGGGCCAAGCCAACAAAAATTTCAAGTTCTTATTTTACTATCGTAGCAGTAGGAACTATTGTGAGCTTATCGTATGCCATTAAACTTAGATGCACATGGGAAAAACGCGAGCAGAAAAGGTGAGACAAACAAATGCTATGGCTTTAAAGAAAGGCTACTAGAATCAATTTAAGTACAGTTAGAAAAATAAGAAAAAAATGCACAGAGTGACAGGAACTGTCTAAAAATGATGATGTTGCTAAACTGAAAAATTTTTAAATGTGTGTGTATCTTCCCAGCTTACACTGACCATTTTTGTTCATCTGCATGTGTTTAAATAATGCCAGCTGAAACTAAATAATATTACTTTATGCTCATGCAGAAAGGCTCCAACACAAAGCTAAAGTAATCTTAGGTTGTCAAAGTCATTATTACCAAGTTAGACACAATTTCTTAAAAATCAAAAGATCAAAAATATTAGTGACCACTGCTATATAAAGTGAGGAATAAAGTTATATGGGAAAAAAGGACAAATGGAAAACCATTTCAAAAATATGGTTAGCTGCTTTCATGTCTAACTACACTGGGCTAACTACACTGACTTGAAGGGCGGTCCTCCTGCCTCGTTCACGCACCCCTCACCACTCTGATGTCTAAAATCACAGATCATTTAAAAAATACCTGCAAACATTAGTGATGTCAGCACCAGAATAGCCCTCAATCTTCTCGGCTATATCTTCCAGTTGAATATCAGGATCTAATTCGACCTCTCGAAGGTTGATCTTCAGAAGCTCGGCTCTTCCTTTTGCTGTTACAAGATTTTGGTGTTGTTGTTAGATGTTTTACTTTACAAATAATTTTGCTAAGAAATGACATTAACAACGGGGGAAAAAATGAGGCCAATGCAAAGAAGAATCAATAACTGTGTGTCCATTAGTACTATTACTAATTCACTGCATGACTTATGGAATCATTTAACTTCCTATGTGCCTCTGTTGCAGTAACTAAGAATTGACCAAAAAAACCTATCTGGGTTTTCTTTATAGACTGTGAGTTTACCTACTATGAGAACAAAGAATCTTAGATCCTTCAAGAAAAATATAAATATCAGTTTTCAAGCACCAGAAATGCTTCTCATAAAAAATACTTAGCCTGGTGTTACAAAATTAGACCGTATCAAGTGTAACTCCTATGAATTACTTTGCTCACCTGTTAGTATGACATGGATCTCCAGAACTCTTATTAGTAGTTTAAAGAACATTTCCTGAAAATCAGTATTGGCACAAAAAGCTCATTAATGTATTTTTTACTTGGAGCACCAGCCCACAGACATTTGGTGTTCCAGTATGATATAAATGTGAACTGAGTAAGTTCAAACATACTACAGAATTTTTAAAATAACCAATCACGCTTGCCATTTCACTAGTGCTTTTTAGTGGCAAATCTGCTTAGCACAGCGCACTAAGATAATGCATTACTAGTTTATCTGGCGCTCTATTTCCTGAGATACAAAATGAAATTTAATTTTCTTCTACTTTTATTTTGAAAAATGCTACATCTACAGGAAAAGAAAAATCAATGAATACCCATTTACCTTTCACTGAGATTCACCAATCGCTAACATTTGGTGAATTGCTAACATTAGGCCATCACTCTAGCTGCCTCCTCATCTCCTCTCCTCCCCCAACTTTTTGAACTGAGCACCAGCTGTAGGCATCACAACACTTCACCTTAAATTCCTCAGCATGTATCTCCTAAGAAAAAAGGTAGACATAACATTTCTAACCCTTATTTGGAGATTTAATACTGCTACATTAGTGTCTAATATACAATTCCAAGCAAAGTTTCCCCATTTGTCCCAGGCCTTTGTAACTTTTGCAAACCAACACATTGCATTCAGTTACCATGTCTCATTTGTCTTCTTTCATCTAAAACAGTTCCCCAGTGTTTACTTTTTGGTTCATTTTGTTTTATCTTTCATCAAATTGACAATTCTCCCCCAGCTGATCTTACAGAGCCAAAGCATTCCAATAAAGATCCCCCTAAAAGGTCTATCTGTAGCAATTAATGGGCAGATACCAAATGTTCATGGAAATGGAAAGAACCAACAACAGCCAGGATGCTCTGGAAGAGCATCAGCAAAGTGGAAAGAATTGCTCTATCAGATTTCAAGACTTATTACAAAGGTATAGGACTCAAAGCAGTGTGACACTGTTGTGTAAACAGACAAATAGATCAATAGTACAGAACGGGGTGCCTAGCAGCAAACAAAAGCATACACTACAGACACTGTATTTATGACAGAGGTGGTTCAGGCCGTGAGGGGAAGGAATGCTTTTCAATTAATGATGTAAGAACAGCTGACTATCCACAGGGAAAAAAATGAAATCAGGTCCTACCTCATACTGTACACGAAAATTGGTGCCAGATATATTACATCTAAATGCAAAGTTGTAAGTATTTTATTAGATAACATCAAATATCTGAATGATCTCAGGGAAGTATTCTCAAGACATATATTCAAAAAATCAGCTAAACTAGGAAAAGATGGCTAAATTGACCACATTAAAATAAGAAACTTCTATTCATCAAGAGATACTGTAAACATAGTGAAAACTGGTAAGTTACAGAGTGTGAGAAGATATTTGCAACATATATAAGCAACCAAAGACTTATATCAAGATTATTTAAGGAATTCCTAAAAATCACCAAGAAAAGACTAGTCAACAGCCAGCATGCCTGGCTGTGCACAGTGGCCAGACCACGGTGCTCCCTCGTTCACGCACCCCTCACCACTCTGTGCCTGGCTCACCCTTGGCAGGCATGGGATCAGGGCCAGTAGCTCCAGCCGAGCACAGCCTGCCAGGCCAAGTGGGTGAACACTGGGCTCAAGCAAAACTCCAGCAACGGTGCCACCAAGGATCCTGCAACACAAGCACTTTGGAAAACACACTGAATTCATCTATTAATATTGCAGCACAACCTAGCAATTCACTCCTAGGATGGAATGCTCCATCCTGGCATTCTTACTGTTACACATGTAAGAAAATGTTCACAGTAGCACAGTTCATCACAGCCTAAAACAAGAAATAAAAATGTCTACTAAATAACATGATGGATACATTTCAATATAATCACATAATAGATGTTATGGGTTGAACCATGTCTCTCAAAATTTTTATGCAGCTCCTAACCCCCAATACTTAAGAGCGTGACTGTATTTGGAGAAAGGAGAGGTAATTAAGACAAAATAAGGCCACATGGACTCTAATCCAACATGACTGGTGTCCTTGTAAGAAGAGATTAGGACATGAACACCCCTAAGGGAAAGACCACATGAAGGCGCCAGGACAAGACAGCCACCTACAAGCCAAGAAGAGAGGCCCCAGAATGCAATCACCCTGCCTACACCTTGATCTTGTACTTCTGGCTTCCAGTACTGTGAACAAATTAAATTCTGTTGTTTAAGCCACCCAGTCTTTGGTATTTGTTATGGCAGCCCTAGCAAACAAATATGATGGAATACCACACGGCAACAAAAATGAATCTCAGGTGGCATCTATATGTGGTAACATCGATGAATCTTAAAATACACTGAGCAAAAAGGCCAGGCATGGTGGCTCACACCTGTAATCCCAGCACTTTGGGAGGCCAAGGTGGGTGGATCATGAGGTCAGGAGTTCACGACCAGCCTGGCCAACATGGTGAAACCCCATTTCTACCAAAAATACAAAACTTAGCTGGGCACAGTGGCAGGTGCCTGTAATCCCAGCTACTCAAGAGGCTAAGGCAGAAAAACCGCTTGAACCAGGACTTGGAGGTTGCAGTGAGCCAAGATTGCGCCACTGAACTCTAGCCTGGGCTATAGAGCAAGTCTTCGTCTCAAAAAAACAAAAAAAAAAAGTACACTGAGTGAAAGAAGATACAAATGAACACAATCAGTGTGATTTCATTTATGTAAAGTTTAAAAGGAGGTAAACTTTGTTTGGGGATATATTATTAGATGATAAAATTATACGGACAAGCAATACATTATTTCCATAAAAGGAAATCACCGTAAGGGAAAAGTGGTGACCCCTAGCAGAGGGCAGGAAGGAGCCATGCTGGAAAGAAGCACACTGGGAGCTGCTGAGTTGCGAGGAGGCTCCACTTCTGGAGCCGGTAACAGGGCTGTCTGCTTCACCAGCTTCTGGAGAAACTAAACATCTTATCTTAGTAACTGTTTCTGTATTGAGTTACATTTCACACACCACACACACACACAGTAAGACTGAGCAGAGCCGTGCCAAAAGCAGGAAGCAGGTGTGATTTGGGATTACCAGAAAACAGAAAGGGCAGGACTGGAAAACCTCTCCCTACACAATTGCCTAATCTCAGAAGCCCCTATCCTGGATCTCAGCCAGGCTCGCAGGGAGTACACCTGCTCAATATGTGGTTTACAGCCGAAGAAGTCCTCCAGTAAGGCTGAAGGCAAGAGGGGTAGGGACAGGAAGGGGTGAGGGGAGGACACTCCTGTGCCTACTGCTGCAGAAGGCTGATGTGCACCTGATGTCCAGGTAAGAACTGACGTTAACATAAGAGCATCGTTACACCATGTTCCACATAGAGCCAGAGAAAGCCAGTGAACAAATACCCGTTTTCATTCTTACAGGCCCAATATCAGAATACCACTGTATGTGTAAATCAAATGTTTCACTGTGCCTGGCCTAAGATCCTAACATCAAGTTTAATATAATATATTCTCCCATTGAAATGAAGTTCCAGACAGCCAACTTAAAATGAACCTGGGAACATAAACCTGATCCTAAGTGAGGACCTGGTGGTATCAAAGCTTAACCAGAAGCATCCTTTGTTTTCCTAGTAACTATGATTTTGGGGGCAAGTAACGTAATACTAGTTATATCAGTAATTTTTAAGAATAGTCTTAAAATTTATCAGCTCTATAAAAATGAATTAATGATATTCAATAAGCTTGTGAAAAGATTTAACAAGGGATTAATGTGTTGTTAGTAACAGTGTAATGAACTGCCAATTCTGTATTACGATAATACACATTCTAAATTTAAATAAATGTTGTTAGAATCATACACTTCTTAAACAACTCCTCTTGAATACACCAGGCAGTCCAGTGCAGTAAAAAACACTATGCTCTGGGCATGCCTATCTGGGCTATGGACTCATATGCCCGCTCTCACTTAGCCTCTGGGTGTATCAGTTTCCTAAGCGAAATTAGAACAGAATCTACCTTATAAAGCTGTCATGAGGGTTAGGTGAGTTGATGCATGCAAAGCCTGGCCCATAGTAAGTACTCAATAAATGTTCACTGCCCCCACCACCAGTCAATCAACAAAGAGGACTCTGGGGAGACAGAAGTGTCCTTTTTCTGAGAGACATCTGGGAAAGCAGCAACCCAGATGAAACACCTGGGGACACAAGACAGGCCAGGGAGAGAAGACTGCATGACATCCACATGCTTTAACATTGGCTTTGAAAAGGGTAAAATTTAAAGAGAAGGGAAGAGAGAACCTGGGAAATGGGAGTACCATAGATAATGACATGGAAGTAGGAAGAAGCATGTGTGCAGCAGAATGCGAAAAAAAAAAAGGGTAGAAAGTAGAAAAATACAATAAAATACTGATAGATGCAAACAGACACAGGATACATAAGGTGTGAACTTGCAGTAAAAGGAATATAATAACAAAATAAAAATAAAAGGACTCTGACCCTGATGTAATAGGAAGTCAGAGTCACTCTGAGTCAAAAGGACTCTAATGCCTTGGTGTTTAGGGGGTCAGCCTAAAAGTAAAACAGAATTAAATGAAGGGAAGTTGAGGAAGGAGTATATTGGGCTCACCAGGTAGCTGCTGCCATAATAGATGCTTAAAATGAGAAAAGCCTTAAGGTAAGGACGTTAGAACTCACTTGTGCCTATGATTTTGCCTTCCATTGACTAAAGCAGATTGTATTTACCAAGATGGCAGTAACAGTTATCTCTCATCCCACACCCATTTCTACAATGTGACCCTACCAGTTCCCAACCCGGAGGCAGTCTAATTCCCCTTCCCTCGATGGGTGTGGTCCTGAGAATGGCGGAAGTATGAGCAGAAGGGACATTATATAACCTCCAAAGCTAATTCATAAAATCTGATGCCATTTCCACCTTATGCAGTGGAACAATCACATTTGGAGCACTGAGCTACCATCTATGACATCCAAATATCCCAAGGCCACATTGAATGGCCACAGGTAAAACGTAGGTGCTCCTGAGAAACAGTCTCAGCAGAGGTCCAAACACGTGAATGAAGACATTCCAGAGGATCCCAGGCCCCAGCTGTGCAGCTGTCCCCAGCCATGACCCAAGGAATCATGGAACAGACACAAACCATCCCCACTGTGCCCCATCCGATGTGAGTGTAATAATATGATTACTTTGTCCCATTAAATTTTGGAGTGGTTTGTTACACCACAAGAGCAAGTGATATATTGGCTTTTCTTGCCACCAAGTTCTAATTCTTAAAGAAATATACACATTTCTTTACGGAAATTACATAAAAAGGCACATTAGATGATGGCTTTCTGGTTTCATCTATCCTGATTCTTGTAATCCTTGCCTTTTTCAAATAAAAATTCTTATTCACAGTTGCTTTTATTCATAAAATGTCCAATTTTTAAAATTTTAACATATTCTATGTTTCTTTTCATTAATTTTATCCTGGATTTCCAAAATCTTTCTTTTCAGATCTCTCATCTTCTTAAATTTTCTTTATTGTTCAATCTCTTCCAGACCCTTTCATCCTATCAGTTGGCTCCAGCCCCAACAGCTATCTATCTATTCATTTTCAAGCACCCATGACTTCGATTCTACTTTTCTCTATGAAAATTCAGTTAAAATGCAACTTCCTTCATGAAATCTTCCCTAAGTACGCCAGTCAGAATTTACAATTCCTCCCTCTCCACTCCAAAAATACTGTGCAGAGCCCTTGGCTCATGCATTCCACTGTTTTACTGCAGTTTTAACCTAGCCCAGCCAAATTAAGCACTATTTTAAGAAAAAGAAAAGTTTTCGTTTTAAGTAATGAGATTATTAAAATTAATAGAATGTAGAGTAACAGCCAGAAAAGATAATATAAGATGGAATCTGTGAGCCAAAAATCTATCAGTTAATTATGTTATACACCCTTGGGGTCTAGTCAAAAAAGTGATCAAGGAGTATGTTACAAAAATTAAGTTTCAAAATTCACAGGTGAAGTTTCCACTTCTAGTCATGATGAAATAACTGTTACCAAACTTGCCCTCCTATGGTAGACAACCATAAAATGAGACAGAATATAAACAAAACTGTTTTCATGTATTAGCCAACAGGAAGTAAAGAACTGAATACTGATTTTTCTTAGTTCTGCCAGTAATCTGAGTGCCTGCCAGAACACCATTTAAAGGAAAATACATAACCTGTAATCCCTACAATGTAGTGCGTACAGTAAAATTACTGGATATGTGAAGAAGCAGAAAAATATGGTCCACACTCAAGAAAATTAAAAAGTAGCTAACAGAAATGAATCAAATGCTAAAATTAGCTGACGAAAACTATAGATTATCCACTTCTGAATAAAAATTTATACTAAACCTTAGAGACTTAATGTAACTATTTGTTATCCTCAGAGTTCTGTGTGTCAAGAATTTAAGAGTGGCATAGCTAGAAAGTTCTAGCTTGGGGTCTATAATGGTTAATTTTATATGTCAACTTGGCTGGGCAATGGAGCCCAGAGAGTGGATGAAAAATTATTCTGGCCCGGGAACAGTGGCTCAGGTCTGTAATCCCAGCACTTTGGGAGGTGGAGGTGGGTGGATCACTTGAGGTCAGCAGTTCAAGACCAGTCTGACCAACATGGTGAAACCCCATCTCTACTAAAAATATAAAATTAGCCAAGCATGGTGGCACACACCTGTAATCCCAGCTGCTTGGGAGGCTGAGGCAGGAGAACTGCTTGAAACCAGGAAGTGGAGGTTGCAGTGAGCTGAGATTGCACCACTGCACTCCAGCCAGGGCAACAAGAGTGAAACTCCATCTCAAAAAAAAAAAAGAAAAAGAAAAATGAAAAATTATTCTGAATCTGTCTGTGAGCATGTTTTTCAATGAAAGTAACATTTAAATTGGTGGACTTTGAGTAAAGTAGATTGCCCTTCCTAATATGGGTAGGCCTCATCTAATCAATGAAAGGTCTGAATAAAACACCATACTAAACACTCCCAAAGGAAGAGGAAATTCAGCAAATGGCCTTCAGATTTCTGCTGCAACACTGGCTCTCCCTGGGTTTCCAGCCTGATAGCCTTTGGACCTGAACTGCAATATCAGCTCTTCCTGGGTCTCTAACCTGCCAGCTCAGGGTACAGATTTTGGACTTACCAGCCCCCATAATCATGTGAGCCAACTGCCTAAAATAAACCTCTCTCTATATACACATCTTGTTGGTTCTGTTTCTCTGTAGAACCCTGACTAATACAAGGTCTCTCAGGAAGTTGCAATCAATATATGGACCAGAACTACAGTCATCCAAAGGTAGCTCACTCACACGGCTGGCACGATGGTACTGCTTGCTGGTGGAAAACTTCAGTTCCTTCCCATTTGGGCTTCTCCACATGCTTCCAAACATGACAGGTGGCTTCCCCAAGAGCAAATTATCCCATGTGATCCAAGTGAGGGAGAGTGAGGCAGAAACTATCTTTTTCATGATCTAGCCTCAGAAATCATTTAGCATTACTTCTGCCATATTCTGTTCCTTAGAAGAAAATCACTAAGTCTAATCCACATTCAAATGGAGGGGAAGTAAGCTCTACTTTTTCAAGGGAAGGATGTCAAAAAATTTTTAAAAAGAGAAAAATAAATAATCAAATGAGGAATCCCAGCCAAGTAATGAAAACTATAAAAAGTAACCGAATGGAAATGCCAGACTTGGAAAATACAGTATCTAAAATAAAAAATTCACTAGACAGGTTTAAAAGCAGATTGGGGATGACAAAAGAAAGTGTCAGTAAACATGAAGATAGATGATTAGAAATTATCCAACCTTAAAAGTATAAAGAAAAATTTTGGGAAAAAAAAAATTAACAGAGTTTTAATGTCCTTTGAGACAATATCAACAAGTCCAACATACATGCAAGACAAAAGGAAAATCCCACAGAGGCAAATCACAGTCAACCTGCTGAAACACAAAGATAAACAGAGTATCTTAAAAACACCACAGAAGACAATCACTCAAGAATATGCCAACTTATTTTCTACAGTAGATATATACCACACCACATGACACAGTCATTTCACATATAGGTATTTACCCAAGAAAGACAAAAAGTCTATGTCTACATAGACTTCAACATGACTATTCACAGTAGCTTTATTCACAATAGCCCTAAACTAGAAATAATCCAAATATTTATCAAGAAGAGAATGGATAAACAATCTGTGGTATGTTCACGTAATGGAACAAATACTACTCACCAATAAAAACAACAAACGTGGATGAAATTCAAAATCACCATGCTGAGTCAAAGAAGATAGTCACAAAATAATAGCTACTGTATGATTCTATTAATATGAACTTCAAAATACTTCATACTGACAAAAATTAGACCAGTGGTTTCCTGAGGGGAAAGTGTAGAGGGAAGAGGGAAGGATGGAGTACAAGGGGCACAAGGAATCTTTTGAGGATAAAAGACATGGTCTCCATCTTAACTGTGGTGTGGTTTCAAGGCTGTATAACTGTCAAACTCATCAACTTTTAAATGAATAAAACTTATTCCTCATTAAAGTTGATTTTTTAAAAAGTGGCCAGAGGGAGAAAGACACATCACATACAAGGGAACAATGATATGAATGGCAGCTGACCGTGTGTCAAAAAAATAATGGAGGACAAAAGTGACATCAGCAAGGTAGTAGAATAGGATGTCTCAGACTTACTATAGAAGTTCCGCCACAGAAAAAACAACTTAACAATAAATATAGTTCAAAAAGCCTTTATAAGAACTTCAGACACTAGTTAGGAAGTCACAGAACCACAGGCAAGCTCAAAGCCTAGAACTGCACTGAAATGAATAAGAAAAGCCATTTCATGTTAATTGAGTTAGCTCCTTCCTCAAGCTAGCAGAGCTCCATGCAATCAAGAGGAAATGCCTACCTCACAACTTCTCCCTTGGGAGAAAAAGAGAAAAGCAGAATATACATCCAGCATTCCAGCTTTTCACAGGGCTGCCCAAGGGACTGGTTTCTGTCTTGCCACACTTGAAGCAGGCACAAAGAGAGAATTCAGCAACTTGTTGCAGCACTAGCAACTTGCAATACAACAGACAAAAGCCAACACAGCTCCATTTGATTGGGAGAAAGCAACCAGCTTGTGGCTCCTTACTTGAGGGGGAAAGAGAGAAGTAGAATGTGTATCTAATGTTTCAGTTTTTCAGAGGACTGCCCAAGGGACTGATTTCTAACTCACCTGACTTGAAGGACTGATGGAACTGGGTGACCTTGGAGGCCCAGGGGCCACAAAGAACAAAAGAGAGCTAAATAATTTGTTGCATGCCAGAGAACCTACAATACCACATATAGATAACAGAAGGAGCACGAGAGACCACAAACTCATGAAAAAGAAATCAGCAAATCTCTCTAATTGGGAAATCACATGCATAAGCCCAGAGAGGCGGTGGCCCCACAAAAGGTTTGGGAGATCCTTGGAATATCCAGCCAGGATAATTGGCGAAGGTCTTCCCCTGCACAAAGTGAGTTCATAAAAGATCCAAAGGGCTTGCTGTTCTTTTAAATGCAAAAATCACAACAACAGAAAAAACAAGGCACATGTTAAAGAGAAACATAGACCAATAAAGGGAAAAAATTAATTTCTAGGAATCAATAAAAAAAAAATCTAAGAATTACCCAACAAAGAATTCAATATAATCATCTTAAAGAACCTCAGCAATATACAAGATAACCCAGAAAAACAATTAAATGTAATCAGGAGAACGATGCATGAGCAAAGAAAGATTTTAACAGATAGAAGCTATAAAAAGAACCAAACAGAAATTTTGGAGCTAAAATACACAGATTCAGTAAAGAGGATCAACAGCACTCTTGATCAAGCAGAATACTTAGTGAACCCCAAGACAAGTCATTTGAAATTATCATGTCAGAAACAAAAAAGAAAAAGAATGAAAAAATGTGAAGAAAGCCTAAGGGACTTAGATACCGTAAAAGAGACCAATAAACATAAAATGGAAGCTCCAGAAGGAATCAGAGTGAGAAAGAAACAGAGAGCTTATTTGAAGAAATAAAAGCCCAGAACTTCCTAAATACGAAGATATTGCAGGTTTGGTTGCAGACCACCACAATAAAGTGAGTCACACAAATTTCCTGGTTTCCCAATGCACAGAAAAGCTGTATTTACACTATAGTCTATTAAGTGTACAATAGCATTACATTAAAAAAAATAGACATCTTAATGTAAAAATACTTCATTGCTAAAAAAGAAAATGCTAACGATAATCTCCGCCTTTAGCAAGCTATAATATTTTGACTCGCGTAAGGTCTTGCCTCAATGTTGATGTATGTTGATGAATCAGGGTGGTGGCTGCTGAAGGGTGGGGTGGCAGTATCCACTTCTTAAATAAGAAAACAGTAAAGTCTGCTCTATCAGTTGTCTCTTCCTTTCATGAAAGAGTTCTCTGTAGCATGCATTGCTGTCTGATAGCATTTTACCCATAACAGCACTTCTTTTGAAATTGGGAGTTGATTCTCTTCAAATCTGCTGTCTTATCAACTAAGTTTATGAACTAAGTTTATAGAATATTCTAAATCCTTTGTTGTTATTTCAACAATGTTCACAGCATCTTCACAGGAGATTCTACCTCAAGAAATATTTTCTTTGCTTATCTATAAGAAGCAACTTCTTGTCTGTTCAAGTTTTATCATGAGATTGCAGCAACTCAGTCCCATCTACAAGTTCCACTTCTAATGCTAGTTCTTTTGCTTTACCACCACATCTGCGGTCCACCTCCATCGAAGTCTTGAACCCTTCACAAAGTCACTCATAAGGGTTAAGGCTGATGTTTTGACATCCTCGCACAAATCACAAATGTTCTTCATGGTATCCAGAATGGTGAAACCTTTCGAAGGTTTTCAATTTACTTTGCCCAGATTTATCAGACAAATTGTCACCAATGGCAAATATAAGTTTATGAATGTATTCCTTAAAAGTAAGACTTGAAAGTCAACACGACTCCTTGATCCATGGGCTGCAGAATGAATGTTGTGCAAGCAGGCATGAAAACATGAATTTTCTTGTACATCTCCATCAAAGGTCTTGGATGACTCAAGGTGCATTGTCAGTAAGCAGTAACATTTCAAAAGGAATCTTAGTTAGTTCTTCTGGGTAACTTGCTGCAGCTTCTGAGTGCTGCTTCAGTACTGCTGCTTCACCTTGCACTTTCATGTTATATAGATGGCTTCTTTCTTTAAACCTCATGAAACAACCTCCTAGATTCCAATTTTTTTTTTTCCTGCAGCTTCCTCACCTCTCTCAGCCTTCGTAGAATTGGAGAGTTGAGGCTTGCTCTGGATTGGGCTGTGCTTAAGGAAATACTGTGGCTGGTATGGTTTTCTATCCGGATCACTGAACTCTATCCATATCAGCAATAAGGCTGTTTCACTTTCTTATCATTAATGTGTTTTCTGGAGTAACACTTTTAATTCCCTTCAGTAACTTTTCCTTTTCATTCACAACTTGGCTGTTTGGCCTAAGTGGTCTAGCTTTGGTACAGCTCAGCTTTCATCATGCTTTCCTCACTAAGCTTATTCATTCCTAGCTTTTGATTTCATATAATGTCTTCCTTTACATGAAAAGGAAGATACAATTCTTCCTTCACTTGAGTTGCATTTTCCTTTTCACGTGAACACTTATGACACTGTAGAGTTCTTAGCTGGCCTAATTCCAATATTGTTGTATCTGAGAACATGGGGAACCCTGAGGAGAGGAAGAGTCATAAAACACACATTTATCAATTAAGTTTGCCATCTTACGTGGACATAGTTGGTGGTACCCCAAAACAACTAGAACACTAACATTAAAGATCACTGATCACAGATCACTGCAACAGATAAATGATAATGAAAAGTCTCAAATATTGTGAGAATTACCAAACGTGACATAGACACAAAGTTAGCATGTGCTGTTGAAAAAATGGCACTCACAGGCCCGCTTAATTCACGGTTGCCACAAACCTTTAATTTGTGAAAAACAAAGTATCTGCAAAGTGCAATAAAAAGAAGCATAATAAAACAAGGTATGCCTGTATAAGAAAAGAAATGAACAAATTCATGAAGCTTAAAAGGACTCCAAATAGGATGACCTAAAAAAGAGCACAGACACACATAATCAAATTGTCAAAATTCAAAGACAAAGAGAGAATCATGAAAGCAACAAAAGAAAAGGTATTTGTCATCTATAAGGGAACACTCATAAAATATCAACATATTTCTAAGCAGAAACATTACAAGCCAGAAAGCAGTGACATTATATATTCAAAATACTAAAAGAAAGACCCTGCCAACCAAGAATATCATTTTGGCAAAACTGCTCTTCAAAAATGAAGGTGAAATAAATGAAGGAGACCTTTCTAGATCAACAAAAGCTGAGGGAATTTATCATGAATAGACCTGCCATGCAAAAATTGCTGAATGGAGTCCTTCAAGTTGAAACAAAAGGAAACTAGACTGTAACACAAAAGCAAATGAAAATATAAAGTTCTCCAATAAAGGTAAATATACAGATAGGTACAGAATCCTGTAGTACTATAATGGTGGTGGCATATAAATCACTTTTAATTTATGTTTGCAATTTAAAAGATAAAAGCACAAATAATAACTATATAAAATTATGCATACTGTAATTGCTAGAGCAACTAGTAAAATAGATATAGTTAGATATAGCTAAAAATCCAATAATGGCATTAAATGAATAATAAAAAACAGCCAATTAACCCAAAAGAAATTAGCAAAGGAGGTACAGAGAAACAAACAAACAGGACAAATAGCAAGATGGCAGACTTAAACATAGTCATATCACTAATTACATTACAATTTAAATAGACTAAATACTCCTATTAAAAAGCAGAGACAGCCAGGCGCAGTGGCTCATGCCTATAATCTCAGCACTTTTGGAGGCCAAGGTGGGCAAACTCCTGAGTTCAGAAGTTCGAGACCAGCCTGGACAACATGGCCAAACCCCATCTCTACTAAAAATACAAAAGAATTAGCCGGTGTGGTGGTACACACCTGTAGTCGCAGCTACTCAGGAGGCTGAGGCAGGAAAATCGCTTGAACCTGGGAGGCAGAGGTTGCAGTGAGCTGAGATTGCGCCACGGCACTCCTGCCTAGGCAACAAAGAAAGACTCCGTCTTAGAAAAAAAAAAAAACAACCAAAAAGCAGATATAGACTGGACAAATAGCAAGACTCAACTATATGCTGTCTATAAAAACTGCACTGTAATGGCGAGACATGGTGGTTCATGCCTGTAATCCCAGCATTTTGGAAGGCTGAGGCAGGTGGATCACAAGGTCAAGAGATCAAGACCATCCTGGCCAACATGGTGAAACCCTGTCTTTATTAAAAATACAAAAATTAGCTGGGTGTGGTGGCACATGCCTGTAGTCCCAGCTACTCAGGAGAATTGCTTGAACAGGGAGGCAGAAGTTGCAGTGAGCTGAGATCACACCACTGCACCCCAGCTTGGGCAACAAAAGTGAGACACCATCTCAAAAAAACAAAACAAAACAAAAAAAACACCTGCACTGTAAATATAATGACAGGGTAAAAAGTAAAGATAAACAGCAGACATATCACACCAACAGTAGCAAAAGAAAGATGGTAAGGCTAAATTAATAGCAGTCAAAGCAGCATTTTCAGAGAGGAGTGTCAGAGTGTATTCTGGGAGATAAAGAGAGGCATTTCATAATGGTAAGAGGACCAAGAACATATAACAATGACAATTTATTTAGCTAACAACAGAACATCAAAATACATGAAGCAAAACATAAAGCAGAAACTGAAAGGGAGAAATGAACAAGTTCCCAGTCATAGCTGAAGATTTCCATAAGCCATTCTTAGTAACTGATAGAAAAACTAGACTAAAAAATCAGCAAGGATCTTAATTTTTGAGTAACACTATCACACCAAATTGATACAGCTGACATTTATAGAATATTATAACAAGCTCAGAATAAACATTCTATTCAATTGCATCTGGAGCATTCACCAAGATAGACTATATGCTGAATCACAAATCTCAAGAAGTTCAAAAATTGACATCTTACAGAGTACGTTCCTGACTGCAATGGGATTAAATAAAAAATCAACCATAAGATATCTAGAAAATATCCCAATTATTTGGCTCCCAAAGAAATTTGAGTGCTAAATAACTCAAGGGCCAAAGAAAGGGGGAAAAAAAGGAAAATCAGAAAATAGCTCTAACTTAATAGTAGAAAATATATTATGGTCATATTACGGTTATGCTTTTTGTGTAGTGTCATTTCAAGTCTTTTGCCCAGTTTTCAGTTGGATTATTAGTTGCTTTATTAATGCTTTTTATGTTATTTATCAGATCTGTGCATTGCAAATATTGTCTTCCAGTTTGTAGTTTGCCTTTTGATTTTTCTTTACGGCATATAGGAAAATTTGTGAGATAAAAGCAAAGCAGTACTTATAAGAAATTTATAGCTTTAAAATGTGCACATTTAAAAAAGGAAAAAAAAGGCCAGGCACAGTGGCTCACATCTGTAATCCCAGTGCTACTAGGAGGATTGCTTGAGGCCAGGAATTCGAGTCCAGCCTGGGAAACATAGCAAGACTCTGTCTCTACAAAAAATAAAAATAAAAAAAATTAACCAAACACAGTGGCATGTGTTTGTACTTCCTGCTCAGGAGGCTGAGGTGGAAGGATCTGTTGATCCCAAAAGTTTGAGGCTGCAGTTAGCTACAATCATGCCACTGCACTCCAGCCTGGGTAACAGAGCAAGACTCTGTCTCTTAAAAAAAGAGGGGGGAGGGTGGTTCCTAAAATCAATAATCTTAGTTTCTAACTTCAGAAAGAATAAATTGTACTCAAAGTATAAAACAAAAAAATTTTTAAAGAGAGAAGAAATCATTGAAAAAGAAAATTAACAAAGCAAGAATTTGGTTCTTTGAATAGATTAACAATATTGATCAATCTCAACCAAAAATGATAAAGAACAATAGAGATAAAATAAATTAGTAATATTAGGAATGAAAAATGACCCATCACTATAGCTCCTATGGCCAATAAAAGGAAAATAAGGTGTGTAGATCTGTACTATGCCAACTTAAGTGACAGCTGGAATTTCATTTCCCAGAATTCTCTTCATTGCATAGCTCTGGGTTAGTGTGGACCACATGAGTCATTATGTCTGAGCTGTGAAAGGCAAAAATTAATCATCTCAGAAAGTTGGCGCATACTGTCACTTATTTCTTGGTTCTCCTTGTTAATGTGAGGCAGCACTTGTGCTTTCAGCTCTTTTTAGTTTCTGCCAAATTTCTTTCTTCCACTTTTTTGAATCTTGAGCCAGGTATACACTTAGCTAGCTGCTTCTGTAGGAAAGCCTATTCATCTAGATTAGGAGTCTCAGTGGAATAAAAGAGCTTAACATAGATTCCAATGCATTCTCATGGATTGAGCTCATCCCCACAGGTAGAGTTTGTCCTTACTTCTACCATGGCACATTATCATCTCTTCCTAAGTGTTCTCTTTACTGACTTCAAATTCCAGAATCAGACGTGAAATCTACAATCGCCTGCAAACTATTTAATCAGCTTCCACATTCACATTAGGTCAAATCCAAATAAATTTGACAACTTACAAAAAATAGACAAATTCTTTGAAAGACACAAGTTACCAAAGCTTGCTCAAGAAAAGAACAAGTAACTTAGATAACCATACATGTGTATGTAAAAAACAATGGAAAAGAATAGTATTGAGAAATAAACTCACACATACACAACAAAATAATTTTCAGTGAAGGTGCCAAAGGAATCCAATGAAAAAAGCAAAGTCCTTTCAGAAAGTGATACTACAACTGCATACACATATGAAAAAAACGAAACTCATCTCCTACCTGACACACAGACACAGACACACACACACACACACTCTTCATTCAAGAGGAATCACAGATATAAATACAGTTTCCAAAAGAAAACAGGAGAAAAGCTTTGCAGCCTTGGGATAGACAAGATTTCTTAAGACACAAAAAGTACTATTCATTTAAAAGAATTGTCAACAGGACTTCTGTTTATTAAGAGACACTATAAAGAAAATCAAAAGGCAAACTACAAACTGGAAGAAAATATTCACTAGGCACAGATCTGATAAATAACATAAAAAGCATTAATAAAGCAACTAATAATCCAATTAAAAACTGAGTAAAAGACTTGAAATGACACTACACAAAAAGTATACCAATGACCATAAAAAGCACATAAAAAGGTACTTAACATAAATCACCAGAGAAATACCAATTAAAATCATGAGACAGCATTTCATACTTAATAGACTGACTGAAATTAAAATACTGACAACACCACGTGTTGGCAAGGATATGGAAGTATTTGAATTCTCATTTATTGATGATGGAATATAAAACGGTACAATCATTCTGAAAAACAGTTTGGGTATTTCCTATAAAGCTAAACATATGCCTGCCCTATGACCCATCTTTTCTATTCTTATACAAAAGAACTGAAAACATTCATCCACAAAAAAGATATATACAAGAAAGTCTGCAGCTTTATTCATAATGCCCAAAACCCAGAAATAACTTATATACCAATCAAAAGAAGAATAAATAAATTGTGGTATAACCCTACCAGGAATAAGCTGCTGATACATGTGATCACATGGATGAACTTCAAGTGAAAGTAGCCAGATAGAGTGAGTACACACTGTCATGATTCCATTTATATGAAGTCTAACAAGAGGCAGAACTAATCTATGGTGATAAAAATCAGGTATGCTGAATGCCTATTGGAGGATTAGATGGTAGGGGCACACAGAAACTTTACAGGATGATAGAAATGCCCTGCATCTTGATTAGGGTATTGATTAAACAGGAGTACAGATTTGTACTCATCAAATTATATACTTAAGTATATTTCATTCTATGCAAACTTTATTTCAAAATAAAAAGAAAAAATTCACTCATGGAAATTTCATTACAGGATGAAATTATATTCTCCAGGCTGAGCATGGTGGTTCACACCTATAATCCCAGCACTTTGTGAGGCCGAGGAGGGAAATCACTTGAGGCCAGGAGCTCAAGACCAGCCTGAACAACATGGCAAAACCTCATCTCTACTAAAAATACAAAAATAGCTGGGTGTGGTGGTGCATATCTGTAATCCCAGTTCAGAAGGCTGAGGAACAAGAATCACCCGAACTTAGTAGGTGGAGGCTGCAGTGACCCGAGATCATGCCACTACTGCACTTCAGCCTGGGCAACAGAGTGCAACTCTGTCTCAAAAAAAAAAGTATATACATATGTGTGTGTGTGCACGTGTGTGTTTATATGTGCGTATCTATATATTCCAAAACAGCATATTTTGAAAAAGATCCAAAAAAACTTCAAGTTTAAAAGTGAAAACTTAAAAGTGCTACCAAATTTATTAACATAAATATTGTTCTAAATTCAAGAATTTCTCTGAAATGTAAGAAATTTCAGTAGAGTACTGTGGCCTGTGTTTATATCTACTACAAATTCGTTTTGTGATGCTATAAACTTCTTTAAGCAGAATGTCAATGAAATAAAGATTTAGATACATGGGAAACATAACAGAAAGCTCAAAATAAAGAAGTCATCATACCTGTTGGGAGAGGTATATATATCCTTTTTTCTAACCTTCTTCGCAAAGCTTCATCAATGTCCCAAGGGAAGTTAGTAGCGGCCAATACCATAACCATTTTGGAAGGATCGTCATTTTCTAAAGCTCCTCCAACTCCTATACACAGTAAGGGAGGAAAAGATAGTGTTTTTCTTAGAACCCTTTATTCTTTCATTCAATTAACATTTCTAACCGTTAGGCATAGTGACAGATTCAATGATGAACACAGTGCAGTCTGATCTCTGTGTGATGGCAAAACCAGACTCATCAACAGATAACTACAAAACAAAGAAGTAGAAGAATTCACATAACCTAGAGCAGGATTTTAATCCAGTTAAAAAATCCATTTTTCTCTAAGAAAATGAACATATATTTCCTATGAAAAGAAAAGGCGTGGGACAATAGGTTCTGTTTTATTCTTCTATTTCTTTTAAATCATAAAGTTCCTTAAAATTTTTATTTGTTTTTAGTCTATTTTCTCAAGAAGTAAAAACAGAGGGTTCACATTTACTTAATATTCTAGCATGCAATTATAATTCTGAAAGACAGGTTATACTGCAATGATGTTGTCCTTTAAACTTTTAAGTGACTTGTGAAAAATAAACAAGACATTTGAGGATGACCCTAGTAATCACAGATAAAAGTAACCAAACCAACTACATGTATATACACAGTGTCTCCTTTTCAGAATTCAAATTTTAGAATAAAAAATTTCAGGTCACATAACAGAAACTCTAGAAAATATCTAGTGAAAAATAAAAGATAAAAAACCCATAAACTTTATTGATAAGACCTTCTAGTCTGGCATAATAAAGTACTAGTGGATTTAAAGCAACTTAGTTCATTATAGTATTATTATTATTATTTTTTTAACAACGTCTGGTTCTGTCATTCAGGCTGGAGTGCTCTGGCATGATCTTGGCTCACTGAAACTTATAATATTTTCTTATCACTAAACTCCTACTTCAACCATTATGACAAAGAATCAAGCTGTCCAACTAATAATCAACAATAGTCACAAGTATCCCTCAATGAAATTCAGCTGACTAAATTTGTATTCAGTGATTTCCTTTTCCAATTTTAAACCCCTAATGTTTTCTCCTATACCCCACCTCAAAAATCAAACATATTCATTCCTTCTCTCATACTTTAGCAAAAGTTAAAACAGTACACTCACTGAGGCAGGGGTCTCATACTACACTGTAAGTATTCAGTAAGTATCCACAGTTGATGAATAACCATGACTGTTTTTAAACAATACAACTTAGATACTGCTGGCATTTTGTTGTTGTTATGGGACAGGTTCTTGCTCTGTCACTCAGGCTGAAGAGCCAAAATCACAGCTTACTGTGGCCTCAAACTCCTGGGCTCAAGCTTTCCTCCCACCTCAGCCTCCTGAGTAGGTAGGACTACAGGCAGGCGCCACCACACCCAGCTACTTTCTAAAGTTTTTGCTATGTTAAAGTCTTGCTGGTTTTGAACTTCTGGCCTCAAGTGACCCTCCCACCTTTGCCTCCCAAACTGCTGGGATTACAGGCATGAGCCACTGTACTCAGCCCCTCAGACTGGATATTTTTAAACAATTTTATTGGTTCTCATGTTTTGCTTAAATGGCCTCTTGTCTACCACACAACTACCTACCAGAGTAACTCATCTCTAAATAGCAACTCTGAGCCCATAACCCTCTTCCTTCAACGGCTCTCCGGGGCCCTTTTTCTCTGTCTGGATAACTCCTACCAATGCTTCAAAGTTCAACTAGTCTATCTCTTTCCATGACTCCCCTAGCCTTGGTGGTACCTCTCCTACTGTTTCCACTGCACCCAGACTTTACTTCTACCCCAGAACTTACCACAGTGTATTATACTCATCTGATCAGCTGCCTGCTTCCCATCTAGATCAGTGGTTCTTAAACTTTCTGATCTCAGGACCCTTTTATCCAAAAGAATTGAAAACATTCATCCATAAAAATTACTGAGGCTTAAAAATTACTGAAGCTGGGTGCAGTGGCTCATGCCTATGATCCTAGCACTTTGAGAGGCTGAGTGCAGAGGCTCACCCAAGCTCAAGCGTTCAACTACAGCCTGGGCAACATGGTGAGACCCTGTCTTTACAAAAAATAAAACTTAGCCAGATGTGGTGGCATGCGCCTGTGGTCCCAGCTACTTAGGAGGCTGAGGCAGGAGAATCGCTTGAGCCCAGGAGGTCGAGGCTGCAGTGAGCTGTGTTCACACCAGTGTACTCCAGTCTGGGCAACAGAGAAAGACTCTGAACCTAAAAAATAAAAAAAAAAAAAAAAAAAATATATATATATATAGTTATATAATTGAGAACTCCAAAGAGCTTTTTTGTGTGTAGAGAGCATCTACCAATACCTTTAAAACTTAAAATAGATGGTACATGCATAAATTGTATGAAAAAAAGAAAAAAACTAAAATAGAAATTTAAAAATATTAATTCACTTAAAAATAATAAATCCATTAATTTATTACTTGGTTCATGTATTTCTATGAAAAGTATGTTTTCCAAAATATTAAAAAAACAGAAGAGGGCCTTTTTTTTTTCTTCACATTTCTGCAAATCTCTTTAATGTCTAACTAGAGAACAGCTGGACTCTCATATCTGCTTTTGCTTTCTATCCTTTATGATATTCTATGTCTTATAGCCCCTAGAAAACTCTACTGTACACTTGTGAGAGAATGAGAGTGAAAAAGGAAAGGCAAATAATGACTTGATATTCCTATGAAAATAGTTTTGACTTTGCAGATTCTTTAAAGGGTCTCAAGGAACCCTAGGACTCTAGATCACACCTCTAGAACTTTTGCTCCAAATAGTAAGCTCACGGAAGGCCACTTTAGCCTTTTTCTTTGTAACCTCAGAATCTGAAACGGTGCATGATCTCTAACAAGGATGCAATAAATGCTTTCTGAGCACATGAACAAATGGGTGAATGAACAAATAATTAAACTCAGGCTGCCTTCTAATCCATCCATTGATTATGAGTTTACACAAAATATTGTTTAAAATATAAGAATTCTGAAACAATGATTAAGTATCAATTACCATCCATCTGAATGAGTAGTTCAGACTTGACTCTGCGACTTGCCTCATGTTCATCAGAGGTTCCTCTTCGACTGCAGATAGAATCTATCTCATCAATGAAGATCGTGGTAGGTGCATAAAATCTAGCCTTTATGAAAATATTGTAAAGAAATCATTCAATGATCTCATAAAACAATCTGAGTATTTAAAAAACAATCTTTTAAAACAATGGCAAAAAAGAGCAGAAACTTCTCGTATTTAATACCATCATCTGGTTATGGTAGAGGCTAAATCAGTCATTCCCATGAGAAAAAAGAAATATCAAAAAATAAAGGTTATGGGTGAAGTTGGGTGACAGATACATGAGGGGTCATTGTACTATGCTTACTTTCAGGTCTGGAAATTTCTATAATAAAAAAACTTTCAAAAATAAATCAACCTCAATCCTCAAGTAGGCATTCTTAAGGTACTGCAAATCCCATACAAAAAAGGAATAAACTTTAATGACAGATCAGGCTCTGATTTTTAAAATAAATATTAAAATATTCTTCTGCTCCATCAGCTTCCTAGAGATCCAGAAATACCAGTCAACCCACACACATGGCCAAAGTCTCTTCTTCCACCCTCAACGGATAGGATGCCAAAAGGCGTTCTTTTACCTTAAAGAAAAAGATACATTGAAGATACACCAACTACCCCACAAAACCCACCATCCCACTTCTCATCAGTGTGTCAAGAACTATTAAAATATAACTATACTGTCCTTTTCAAAAAGATTCCAGGTGGACAGACCTGATTGATGGAGGCATCATAGGCCTACACACACTACTTTGAAATCTGAATATATCATCACTTACCATCTCAAACAACAGACGAACTAACTTCTCAGATTCACCTCTATATTTAGATGTCAGTGTAGAAGAGGAAACGTTGAAGAATGTTGTACCACATTCAGTGGCAACTGCTTTAGCAAGCATAGTTTTACCAGTGCCTGGGGGTCCAACCATTAGCACACCCTGAAATTTCAAAAGATGAATTAAATGATTTATCAGATTAAAAGTTAAGTACATTAGGATTTTTCCATCAAAAAATAAACTCAAAATTGTCACAGTAAAATCATGATGCATTTAGCAAGAATATCATTTTATAGCTAGAAAAAATGATGTAATTTCATAAAATGTCTCAAGTCAGAGGTAGTCAGAGACAACCTAACAAAAAGCCTAGACAACCAACAATTTTCTCATATATTCAGAAATAATCTATTGTTTCCTGAACCTGACATATGATATATACATATAATATTGAGCATTGCTTAAAAGCAACTATTCTGTTTACACATAATAAAAATAAGACATTTTCTATCACACGTAGCAGAATTACACATTCCTTACCCTCTATAAGGGACAAAACCTATCTTCCACAGTGCATTTATAATATACAGCATTCAGTAAAAAATAAAGACCCATTTATGAGTTAATAAGGTAACAGTAAAAGTTCCAGTGGTGATTCAAACATAATCAAATTAGCAACATTTTTATCATTTTAGACAGTTTATATAAAACAGTGATAGTGATAAAAGAGTCAATAAACACAGAATAAAAACTTCAGTTACTTCTTAGTTTTGAAAACAAATATAAAAGTATTCTATAAAAACAAATCAGAGAGGAATAAAAATTATTCAAGGAAACCAATCTTCTAGTCTTAAAAACTAATGGATATTGAAATAATTATTTTCTTCCAGCACTTTTAATGGAGTTTAAACACATGGCTCACACTAAATTTTTTTGCATAATATTTGGTAATTCCTTAAGAGGAATTCTGATCCAATTGCTACTTTGCCTTGACAAACTTTTGGGGATTTAAGCTTTGAAAACTGTATATGTCAAAGTTTCATAAACTCCAAATTCAGAAACTGTCCAAATGGTGGCTATAGAATTTTGATACAGAGATCAACCAGGAATCACTAAGATTTGAAACATTAGTTTCACAAAAATGTTTTTTTGCTTTGTTAGGGAGTCTTCAACTTTGCATGAGATTGAGATTTTAAAAACTATAAGAACGACCAACTGATGCCATAGGCATAGCCATAGCAAAGTTCTTATTTCTTCCCTAACTTTATTCATGCTCTCTGAGAGGGGCATCCTGTAATGTCATTAATGTGGCCACCTCCTATAGGAGTTAATGTCTAACATTAGCATCTGTTCATAGCTACTGTACAACATTTATAAACTTCACCTTCTCATGACATTACTCCTTTAATTAACTTCTCTTTTTCCTGTATCTCCTTGTCTACTGGCACTTTCCCCTTGGTATATACATATACTTTAATCCATCACATTACAAAATCTCTTAAGGAAAGAACAGTCTCTTCAATAAATGGTGCTAGAAAAACTGGATAACCATATGCAGAAGAATGAAACTAGATGCTGATCTCTCACCATAGACAAAAATCAAATCAAAATGGTCTAAAGAACATATATGAAAATCAAATCAAAATAGATTAAAGACCTGAAACTATGAAACTACCAGAAGAAAAAACTAGGAAAATGATACAGGACATCAGTCCAGGCAGATTTTTTTTGTGTGTAAGACCTCAATAGCACGGGCAACCAAAGCAAAAACAGATAGATTATATCAAAAAAAAGTTTCTGCACCAAAAAAAAAAAAAAAAATTCAACAAAGAGACACCCCTGCAATGGGAGAAAATACTTGCAAAACATCCATCTGACAAGGGATTAGTAACCGGAACACATAAGCAGCTCAAGCAACTCAACAGCAAAAAGACAAATAATCCAATTATAAAATGGGCAAAAGGTCTGAATAGATATTTGTCAAAAGAAGACATACAAATGTCCAACAGATAATGAAAAAATGCTCAACATCACTAATCGTTAGAGAAATTCAAGTCAAAATCAAAATGAGATATCATCTCACTCCAATGAAAATGGATTTCATCAAAAACATAGGGAATAATGGATGATGGTGAGGATATGGAGAAAGGGGAATGCTCCTATACTGTTGTGTGGAAAACTGTACAGAAGTTCCTCAAAAAATGAAAAGCAGGTCTATCATATGATCCAGTAATTCCACTACTGGGTATATGTCCAAAAAAAAAAAAAAAGGAAATCAATATATTGAAGAGGTATCTGCACTCCTGTGTCTACTACAACACTAGTCACAATAACCAATATATGAAATCAACCTAAGTGCCCAACAATGGATGAATGGAAAAAGAAAAGGTGGTATATATACAAAATGGCGAGATTAAGAACCATGGGCAATGATTCAATTGATCATGTGAGCTTCCGTAATTGGCAAGACTCTGTGTACTTCTCTTAGTCCATTTGTGTTGCTATAAAGAAATACCTGAGGCTTGGTAATTTTAAAGAAAAAAAAGTTTATCTGGCTCACAGTTCTGCAGGCTGTACAGGAAGCATGGTGCCTGCACCCATTCAGCTTCTAGTGATGGCCTCAAGCTTCTTCCACTTATGGAGAAAGGTGAAAGGGAGCCAGCATGCAGAACTCATACGGCAAGAGCAGAAGCAAGAGAGAGGGGAAATAGCCAGTTCTCACGAGAACTAACAGAGTGAGAACTTGCTCATATCATGAGGTTGGCACCAAGCCATTCATGAGAGATCTGCCCCCATGCCCACACTCCTCCCGTTAGGCACCACTTCCCAACACTACAAACCAAGAATCAAATTTCAACATAAGATTTGGTGGGACAAATATCCAAACCATATCCAAACTATAGCAGTACTGTCACATGTCCATGTGCTGCAATAATCTGCATATTGTCACACATCCAGGAGAGTAAAGCATCCTGAATCCAGGAAGAGAGGACAAAAGCATCGCCTTCAGCATCCTTCCAGACCTCGCCCTGTAAGTTTCTCCTCTTGGCTGGTTCCTATTTATGTACTTTGGCTATAGTAACACTGTTATCATGAGTATGGCTGCTCCCTGCACGACTCAGGGGTTGGGGCACCAATCCCCAACACGGTCAAAAATCTGCATATAATTTTTGATTCCTCAAAAACATAACAATTAATATCCTATTGTTGATTTGAAGCCTTACTGGTAATAAAAATTGTAGACAAAGACATATTTTGTATAGGTATTGCATATTGTATTCTCACCATAAAGAAAAAAGAAAACGTTATTAAGAAAATCATGAGAAAATATATTTATTATTCATTAAGTGGAAGTGTATCACCTCTTCACCTTGGATAGGCCAAGGAGGAGGAGGAAAAGGAGGGGTTGTCTTGTTGTCTCTGGGGCGGCAGAGGCAGAAGGAAAGCCACGTGTAAGGGGGCCCACAATGTTCGTGCCTTTGTCCCAGCCTCAACTGTAAGGCTTCCTTTCCTTCTGTAAGGACTCACAGTTCTGTGAGGCATTCTAGAGAATAATCAAACCTGAGAGGGTAGTGGGAACCCCTGAATTTGTAGCCAGTTGGTCATAAGAGTGACCTGGGAACCCCCAAGTTTGCAGCTAGTGTCTGAAGTGAGGGCGGTCTTGCAGAAAACTGAGCTCTCAACCTTGTGAAGTTTGGCCCAACTCTGGGTAGGTGATGTCAGAAGTCATTGCATATGCCTTCAATTCAAGCCTGGAATCTGGGAGTCATACAACTTGTCTCTCTCCCACATCCCTGTAAACAATCAGTCACTTATACCTTCTAAACATCCCTCACAAATTCATTCATTTTTCACTAGCCAAAAAGCCAATGCCTTTGTGCAGGCGTTTGTCCTCATCGTTTGGCTATATTATTTCAACAGCCTCCTGATCAGATTTCTTTTCCGTATCCATCTATGCCCATCCCCAACCTATCCTCCATACTGCTACAGAAAAGGGATCTTCCTACACTTGCAAATCACCCTCCTACTAAAAACTCTTCAATGGCTCACTGACATCTTTAGCATGGCATGCAGGGCTCTCTGTGAGAAGTAGGTCACATCGACCATTCTAGCAGTGTCTTTTGTTACTATGTCCCATATAAACACTCTATACTTCCAGCCACACTGAACTACAGAAGATTCCTCACATATACTATGTTCTTTTACACTTTTCATGTGTTTGTACATGACATCCATTCTGCCTTAGAGCCTTTCTTCATCACATCTGCCTGCTGAACTTCTATTCATCTTTCAAGTCTCAGCTCAGAATCACCTGCTCTGGGAGGCTATCCCTGTTATTATTTTCCATAGCAGACTAAGTCCCTCTTCCTCCCTCCTGCCATAGCAACGTGTTCATTACTCTATCAGACACTAGTCACACTGTCCTCAACAAATACTGCACTTCACACATGGTGTCCATTAAATATATGCTATTCACCCAGAGACCATGAGCTTCTTGGGGGCTGTTATTCACTCATTTTGGTATCCTCTGCACTTAGCCCATCACTTAACACAAGGTAAATATTCAATAAATGTGTATTTACCCAGTGTAAATTTATCCAATGTTTACGAAGTACTAGGCCCTGAGGAAAAAAAGTTGAATCTGTCAGGAATCACACATAAATCCTCAAGAGACTTTTAATTTACTAGAAAATACAGATAAATTATGGTGCACTCTGAGAAGTGCTAAGATAGGCTGGATGATAAAAGGATAGATGAATAGAGTCTCAATGTAAGACCGATTCAAGGATATGTTTATATACTTCAGCCACTGAAAATACAGTAGACTATTCCTTGGGCATCTCCTTATTTTCTGAGTATAATTTTCTGATCTTAAAACTTATAAAGAAGAACCTCACTATTATTCTGTTAGAGAAAAGTTCATCCCAGAGATTCATTTTTGAAAAGGCATTTAATATCTCCATCTTTTACCGCTCTCATAAGCTTCATCCCTATATTTCTAACTTGGTGCATTTCCGCATGAACATTGTACCAAAATTTCACACTCAAAAATAATTCCTTATCTCTTTCCCCAGAAGCACCCCTTGCTCCTGCTGAACTTTCATCAAGAAGAATAAACCAGTGTCTTTCACCTTCCTGAGCTCTACATTTATGTTATCATCACTATTTTGCTATAGGCAAAACCCAATTTTCTTTGCCCCGCCTTCATGTTGACATACATATTACATTCAAAAGGTTACCAACTTCTTTCACTAAATATCACTGGCATCTGTCCTTCCATTCCTAATCACCATCCCAATTCAAGTTCTTTGAATTTTAAGCCTAAACCACTGCCAATCACTTCTGAACATGTTCTTTGCCTCCCGTCTTTCTGTGCTCATTGCAACCAGACTGTCTTCCCCAACTCACTAGTTTAACTATGCTACCTACCTGCTCAAAGAGGTCTCCCAAACGCCTATAGAAAAAGGACCAAATTCCTTGGAAATACAATCTGGCCTCAACCTTCATTCTCATTTGAATCTTCCACTAAGTTATTTTTTCAACACTTATAAGTGCTAACTATTGTCAGATACTGTCTCATTAACTCACTTTAACCTCACTATATCCTATGAGATAACATTATTCTCATTTTATAGATAAGAAAACTGAGGAATGGAGAAGTTTCGTAACTTGCTCAAGATCACAGATCCAGTAAGTGGAAAGCGCTAGAATTCGTATGCACCCAGTCTGGATCCAGGATCTGTGCCCCTTACCAATATGCTATGCTGCCTTCCTTATAAAACTTCAATGCATCTATTTCCCAAATACACTTACACTTTCTCACTATATTCTACTGCTCATGTCATTCATCCCCCACTCAAGTTCCTACAACTCCAAAATGTCTCTTCCAACACAGTGAAATCCTCACAACCCTACAAATTGCCACTTGAATCCCACATCCTCAAGCATAAAACCCTCTCTAATCATGCCATGTTTGCTCTCCAAGCACATGTGGACTGTACCACCCATTAGGCTCTGCTACTAACACTGAAAGCCACCTGCAAGCACCCAACTCTCTATTTGGGATGTCTCACAGCTCAGGACGATGTCTTGAAAAACAAAATAAAAGGGCTAAACAAGTGCCTGATGGATAAAGGAATAGTATCACACCATGTAGGAGAAAGTGTGCTGCTGAGGGAAGGAACCTATTAACATAAGAAACTGAGACACATTGAATTTTAAATTTTCTAAAGGTCTATTATGGTTGTCACAACCTATTTGGACTTCAATTTTCTAGTCTGTGACATAGTGGGGATTTAAGATGATCTCAAAGATTCATTCCAGTTCTGAAATTCTGGAATTTATGTTTTGAGACAAATTTTATAAATGTGAAAAATTTCTCAGGCCTCCTTATTTTCAAGTATTCTTTAAAATATATTTACCAGGCTCACACCTGTAATCCCAGCACTTAGGGAAGCCGAGACGAGTGGATCACTTGAGGCCAGAAGTTCAAGATCAGCCTGGCTAACATGACAAAATGCAGCCTCTACCAAAAATACAAAAATTAGCTGGTGTGGTGGTGCGCACCTGTAATTCCAGCTACTCAGGAGGCTGAGGCACGAGAATCACTTGAACCCAGGAGGCGGGGGCTGCAGTGAGCTGAGATCGTGCCACTGCCTACCAGCCTAGGCAACAGAGTGAGACTCAATCTCAAAAAATAAATAAAATACATTTATTGTCCCATTTTAGTAAATATTCTCACAAATCCCTATAAAATTCAAACATAACCTTTTAAAAAACATAAAAGTTCTATTCAAGAATTTTATTCTACTGTTACAGAAAAAATGTATTAGGTCAGAAATAAGATTCTCTGGAAATATATCTTTACATTTATTTTCTTAATTCAGTTTGCCAATAAATACTACAAAAGCACAGCAAGGACTACATAAATTGATAAAGTCAGATCATATTTTGTAATGACATAAGAAATTGTTTTTTAAAACACAGCTAAATACCTCTTTTTAGAAAAAACATTTGTGAAAACTCAAAAGTATAAAAAATGTAGTCTATAAAATAGTTAACAATGAGCTTCAAGTCAGTGACAAGTAAAACAAATTAAAACAATTAACCATTAGTGAGAAATATTCCAACTTTTGAAAAATAACTATTTGACCAAACCTTTCTTCTATGAGACTATGTACTATTTCTGCTTAATCTGCTTCACTTTTTATCTACAAAAACATACATCTAGAAAATTCTTAAAACTAATCTCTAGCTCAGCACCCCTGAGGAAAGTGACTTTACCTAAAGGCTATATAGTTTCAACACTGCAAGCCCATCTCTCCTGCCATGCAGATGCAGCACATCACACTACAAATCCAAATCCAGGTGTTTTGGGTGTATATAAACTTCTGCCAACCTTTTCAAAATGTGTTAAATACATTAAAAACTACAGCAATGCTGCCTTTCATTCTGATACAAGCAGCATTCTTACACCAAAACCAATTTAATAAATTCTCACCTTCCATGGCCTTCTAATCCCTTTGAAGAAGTCAGGCATCCACATTGGAAGAACGACAGCTTCCCTTAGCAGCTTCTTAGCTTCTTCCAGATCTGCTATGTCATCCCTTTGAAATAACAGCAAAGTTTCATAAGGTTTATTCAGGGACCTTTGATTTATGGTCAAAACCAATTCTTTAAATTTTTTTTTTATTTATGAAATTCTTCACATATTAAGAACATTATTCTAATTCTTACTGCATAAAAAGATCAGTGAAAACGTTAGTTATTCATAAGGACATGTCATTCAATTAACAACTTTCATCAGTTACATCAACTTCAAATTAACATGTAAAATGTCCTTGGTTATGTTCGACAGACACGGTCCCGCCAATTCTATACTCTCATATTATAGATGTGGTCATAATGAGATTAATGAATAACAAGAGAAAACTCACACCAAGCCAACCTACAACTTGTTTTCTCCTTTACTTTAGTTCAATAATTTGAAAGGCTCTAACCAATGAATGCTAGGATTCCTGGATACAATGTCTCTCTCAAGGGCTTCCACCAGATCCTTATCATAACCAGCACCATCAAATTTTGGAATTTCACCATCACTTGCACCATCTTGCATATTCTTCCTTCCCTGGGGATAGGTATAAAAAAAGTACTAGTCAATAACTGTATAATTTTAAATAACTTCATTAAGCTTTGAAAGCATTATAATGCCATCATTTTCTAAATAATTTTTATTATTTTAAGGTAGTATTTTCTGATTACTCAAATGCCATTCTCCTCTATTTATCAGAAATACAGGAACTGGTTAACTTTATTAAAAACTTCAAATCTACATTCTTGCAGGGACAGCTGCAGGTAAGACTAAAATGAACCTTGCTAGATCCCAAAGATTGGGAAAGCCTACCTTTTGAACTGGTAGATGCAGAGGATTTCAACACTACAGAAAATATTTTGAATATTAATGTAGAAGGACCTTTTAAATAGTATTATTAAGACCATTAAAGCAATATGTTTTACCCCAAATTCTTCATTTAATAATATAGTTGTTTTAAAAGGAATTATATGCTATGGTTTCTATGCGGTTCTGCCAAGATTTACACAGCTCTGAAGAGCTTTAAACGCAATGCACTTATTTGCCAGAGACTGTCCAACTACTGGAAATACTTCAGCAAGCACAGCCAAGTGCCTCCCCAGAGCTTTAGCCCGTTACTGCCTAGAGTAAAAATGAAAGGGGAAATGGTCAAAATGAGTCAATCTCCTAAACTTCAACGTGAAAAGAGACAAGAGAACAAGACAAACTTCTCCAATCCCACTTCTGAAATAGTCAAAAGGCTCAACCATAAGTGCTGGGAGGAAACTAAACGGCTCCCTTGGACAGATGCTCTAGTTCCTTTAAGCCACTAGGTAAGTGACCACACAGTATTGTGGTACTTCACACCCCCAAAAATGAACAATTTATTATTTCTGGGCAGTATGGCAGTAGTATTAAATGTATTAGTAAATTTCAGGAAGATTCTTGCTTTCCAGATGACAGATATCAATACTGACACTACTAAAGGAGTAAATTTCTGGCACCTACACAACCAACATAACATCAACAAACTTAAGCTTAGGCTAGAGTCACATTTTATAGTACAGATAGGCCAAGACTATCAAGTCATATTCAAACCAATCACTAGGAACATTTTGTGATCACTTAAAAACTATCCTAGAAATAACATCCACTAAAGAATATACCAGAAACTGACATATCTGGGGCTAGAGCCTTCATACGGCATTGTAATTTACACTTACCAAGTTAAAATTAAAAAACCATTTTAATATGAATGTCCAAGTAGCTGGAAAGAACTTAGTAAACACTACACCAGGAGAAAGAAAAGGCTGCATGCCTATCTGAAAGTAACGGGAGTACCATAGGATTTTAAGAACAGTAAATATTTGTGCATCTTCTATGTGCAACACGTTATTCTGCATTATTCTGTATTTGGAGCAATGAATAAAAATACATTATCTGCCTTCATCAAGCATCTAGTCTAGTGGGGGAAACAAGTAACAAGTAAATAAAGCAAAAACACACATAAACTGTGAAGTGCTGTGAAAAAACCTGAGTAGCTAGTAAAGATAAAAGGCACAGCACGGAAGGCAGAGGTTGAAGATATGGGCAGAGGTGAGTTTGGATTTCTTCTGGCTGCTATAGAGGATGGGTAGAGGAGGAGAATTAAAGAAGTAAAGCCTTTCATTATGCAGAAGAAGAAATGTGTATAGAGGCCAGTTAAATGATCTGCTCGAGAACCCAAAGTTTCTCAGTGGTACACATAAGACTTGAATACAGACCGAGGACTACAAAAAAGATTCTGGGAACGTTTTCAAATCAAAATGGTGAGGTTATATAAAACAGACTTAGGGCCAGGTGCAGTGGCTCACACCTGTAATCCCAGCACTTTGGGAAGCCAAGGCGGGAAGATCACAAGGTCAAGAGATGGAGACCATCTGGCCAACATGGTGAAACCCCATCTCTACTAAAAATGAAAAAATTAGCTTGGTGTGGTGGCACACAGCTGTAGTCCCAGCTACTAGGGAGGCTGAGGCAGGAGAATCGCTTGAACCTGGGAGGCGGAGGTTGCAGTGAGCTGAGATCGTGCCACTGCACTCTAGCCTGGCAATAGAGTGAGACTCTGTCTCAAAAAAAAAGAAAGAAAGAAAAAAGAAAAGGAAAAGAAGAAAAAAAAAACTTAAGAAAACTAAAATTAATTTGGTTATACCAGGAAATCAGTAAAATGGGTGATACTTATTCTTCATAACAAACACTTAAATTAGAATATAGATATCAAATATAAAGAGCTCGATTAAATGCAATACCTAAAAGAAACTGTTAGTTGAAGGCAATAAAGCTAACCTCCCCCAAGATATTATTAAGAGTACATAAATAATACTAACTGCAATGTCACTGAAATGATCTTAGAATTATTTCCTTAGATTTTCATGAGTTGACTAAGGTCAACACTAGCAAGAATTTGATTTTTAGCATGAAGGTTGATATACTTCTTTTCTCAAAATTCACCATATCAAGAAAGCTTTGTTACTAACCTTTTATTAGTGCTGGCTAATCTTCTATTTGAGGAAAATTAGGCTCAAAGTGACTAACCAAATATTACAGTGTCAATTAATGACATATTGCCCTAAAATGCAAGTGTTTTTTACATTTTACTATGCAACCTCTCACACTGGCAGATTAAGTGAAACATGGTCAGTTACTAGACCTGGGTCTTGCATTTTAAGTGAAATACTGATAAACGAATTACCCCCAGGGAAGGATAAAGTTGTAAAGGGTTCAAAACCCATGTCATATGGAGTAAGACCAAGCAAACTAAAGCTTTAAGCTGAAGAGGCAACTCCTAATGGAGCAATACAACCAGAAGGCCTATTAAGTATTATGCACGACCCCCTCCCCCGCCACCGGAAAAAAGAGCCAGGGCCAGTTACAAAAGAGATAGACTTCAGATCAGCAAAAGAAGGAATTTTCTTACAGTGGATTCTGTCCAACAGAGGAATCAACTCATTAGGTAGTAAGCTACCACACTTCGGGAATTACTGACTAATTAGTAATAAAAATCACTGGGGTCATAGTTACAGGGATGTCTAAGCTGAATTATAGCTGACCTTTTTCCTGTAAAGCCACTGACTCTCATTTGCCTAATTTATTCTTCTGTTACCTGATATCAGTGGCCCAAAGGAACTATAAAATTTACTGGAAATCTCATTATTTCTCTCTTTTCTAAAATGATACTTTAAGTTCGAAGATATATGTGCACAATGTGCAAGTTTGTTACATAGGTATACATGTGCCATGGTGGTTTGCTGTACCCATCAACCCATCACCTACATCAGGTATTTCTCCTAATGCTCTCCCTCCCGTAGTCCCTCACCCCCCGACAGGCCCTGGTATGTGATGTTCCCCTCCCTGTGTCCGTGTGTTTGCATTGTTCAGCTCCCACTTATGAGTCAGAATATGAGGGGTGTGGTTTTCTGTTCCTGTGTTAGTTTGCTAAGAATGATGGTTTCCAGCTTCATCCATTTCCCTGCAAAGGACATGAACTCACTGTTTTTTATGGCTGCATAGTATTCCACAGTGTATATGTGCCACATTTTCTTTATCCAGTCTATCACTGATGGTCATTTGGGTTGGTTTCAAGTCTTTGCTACTGTGAATAGTGCTGCAATAAACATACATGTGCATGTGTCTTTATAGTAGAATGACTTATAATTTTTTGGGTATATACCCAGTAATGGGATTGCTGGGTCAAAAGGTATTTCTTGTTCTAGATCCTTGAGGAATCACCACATCTTCCACAATGGTTGAACTAATTTACGCTCCCACCAACAATGTAAAGCGTTCCTATTTTTCCATATCCTCTCCAGCAAACCCTTCATAAAAAAAAAAAAAAAAAAAAATCAATGAATCTGGGAGCTGGTTTTTTTTTAAAAGATTAACAAAATAGACTGCTAGCCAGACTAATAAAGAAGAAAAGAGAGAAGAATAAAATTGACACAATTAAAAAATGATAAACGGGATATCACCACTGATCCCACAGAAATACAAACTAACATCAGAAAATACTATAAACACGTCTACGCAAATGAACTAGAAAATCTAGAAGAAATGGACACATTCCTGGAAACATACACCCTCCCAAGACTAAACCAGGAAGAAGTTGAATCCCTGAATAGACCAATAACAAGTTCTGAAATTGAGGCAGTAATTAATACCCAACCAACCAAAAAATGCCCAGGACCAGACAGATTCACAGCCTAATTCTACCAGAAGTACAAAGAAGAGCTGGTACCATTTCTTCTGAAACTATTCCAAACAGTAGAAAAAGAGGGACTCTTCCCTAACTACGAAGCCAGCATCATCTTGCTACCAAAACCTGGCAGAAACACAACAAAAAAAGAAAATTTCAGGCCAATATCCCTGATGAACATCCATGCAAAATCCTCAGCAAAATACTGGAAAACCAAACCCAGTAGCACATCAAAAAGCTTATCCCATGATCAAGTCGGCTTCATTCCTGGGATGCAAGGCTGGTTCAACATACGCAAATCAATAAACATAATCCATCACATAAACAGAACCAATGACGAAAATGACATGGTTATCTCAACAGATGCAGAAAAGGCCTTCGATAAAATTCAACGCCCTTCATAGCTAAAAACTCTCAATAAACTAGGCATTGACTAGCTATTTATGACAAACCCACAGCCAATATCACACTGAATGGGCAAAAGCTGGAAGCATTCCCTTTGAATACCAGCATAAGACAAGGATGCCCTCTCTCACCACTCTGTTCAACATGATATTGGAAGTTCTGGCCAGGGCCATCAGGCAAGAGAAAGAAATAAAGAGCATTCAAAGAGGAAGAGAGGAAGTCAAATTGTCTCTGTTCACAGATGATATGACTGTATATTTAGAAAACCCAATCGTCTCAGCCCAAGATCTCCTTAAGCTGATAAGTAACTTCAGCAAAGTCTCAGGATACAAAATCAATGTGCAAAACTCACAAGCATTCCTATACACCAATAATAGACAAACAGCCAAATCATGAGTGAACTCCCATTCACGACTGCTATGAAGAGAATAAAATACCTAGGAATACAACTTACAAGGGATGTGAAGGACCTCTTCAAGGAGAACTACACACCACTGCTCAAGGAAATAAAAGAGGACACAAACAAATGGAAAAACATTCCATGGTCATGGACAGAAAGAATCAATATCGTGAAAACAGCCATACTGCCCAAAGTAATTTATAGATTCAATGCCATCCTGATCAAGCTACTGTTGACTTTCTTCACAGAATTAGAAAAAACTACTTTAAATTTCATACAAAACCAAAAGCTCATATAGCCAAGACAACCCTAAGCAAAAAGAACAAACCTGGAAACATTATGCTACCTGACTTCAAACTATACTACAAGGCTACAGTAACCAAAACAGCATGGTACTGGTACCAAAACAGATATATAGACCAAGGGAACAGAACAGAAGCCTCAGAAATAACACCACACATCTACAACCATTTGATCTTTGACAAACCTGACAAAAAACAAGTAATGGGGAAAAGATTCCCTATTTAATAAATAGTGTTGGGAAAACTGGCTAGCCATATGCAGAAAACTGACACTGGACCCCTACCTTATGTAAAAATTAATTCAAGATGGATTAAAGACTTAAGCATAAGACCTAAAACGATAAAAACCCAAGAAGAAAACCTAGGCATTGCCATTCATAGGCACAGGCAAAGACTTCATGACTAAAACACCAAAAGCAAAGGCAACAAACAGCCAAAATTGACAAATGTAACCTAATTAAACTAAAGAGCTTCTGCACAGCAAAAGAAACTATCATCACAGTGAACAGGCACCCTACAGAATGGGAGAAAATTTTTGCAATCTATCCATCTGACAAAGGGCTAATATCCACAACCTACAAGGAATTTAAACAAATTTACAATGAAAAATCTAAGCTCATCAAAAAGTGGGCAAAGAATATGAGCAGACACTTCTCAAAAGAAGACACTTATGCGGCCAACAAGCACATGAAAAAAAGTTCATCATCACTGGTCATTAGACAAATGCAAATCAAAGCTGCAATGAGATACCATCTCACACCAGTTAGAATGGCGATTATTTCTCTTTTTTAAAAAAGTGATTTTATTTAACAAAATTCAATAGCCCTTTATGCTAAAAAAAAACTCAATAAACTAGGTATTGATGAAACCTATGTCAAAATAATAAAAGTTATTTAAGACAAACGCACAGCCAATATCATACTGAATGAGCAGAAACTGGAAGCATTCCCTTTGAAATCTGGCACTAGACAAGGATGCCCTCTCTCACCATTCCTATTCAATATAGTATTGGAAGTTCTAGCCAGAGCAATCAGGCAACAAAAAGAAATAAAGGGTATTCAATTAGGAAAGGAGGAAGTCAAAGTGTCTCTATTTGCAGACAACATGATTGTATATTAAGAAGACACTATTGTCTCAGCCCAAAATCTCCTTAAATCAATAAGCAATTTCAGCAGTCTCAGGATACAAAATCAATGTGCAAAAATCACAAGTATTCCTATACACCAATAACAGACTTAAAGAGAGCCAAATCAAGAACGAACTGCCATTCACAATTGCTACAAAGAGAATAAAATACCTAGAAATACAACTAACAAAGGATGTAAAAGACCTCTTTAAGGAGAACTGCAAACCACTGCTCAACAAAATAAGAGAGGACACAAACAGATGGAGAAACATTCCACGCTCATGGTTAGAAAGAATCAATATCGTGAAAATGGCCTTACTGCTCAAAGTAATTTATAGATTCAACGCTATCCCCATCAAGCTACCAATGACCTTCTTTACAGAACTGGAAAAAAACACCTTAAACTTCATATGGAATCAAAAGAGAGCCCGCATAGCCAAGTCAATTCTAAGCAAAAAGAACAAAGCTGGAGGCATCACACTACGTGACTTCAAACTATACTACAAGGCTACAGTAATCAAAACAGCATGGTACTGGTACCAAAACAGAGATACAGACCAATGGAACAGAACAGAGGCCTCGGAGGCAACGCCACACATCTAAAACCATCTGATCTTTGACAAACCTGACAAAAAACAAGCAATGGGGAAAGGATTCCCTGTTTAATAAATGGTGTTGGGAAAACTCCCTAGCCATGTGCAGAAAGCAGAAACTGGACCCCTTCCTGACACCTTAAGCTAAAATTAACTCCAGATGGATTAAAGACTTAAACATAAGTCCTAACACCATAAAAACCTTAGAAGAAAACAGGCAAAACCATTCAGGACATAGGCATAGGCAAGGACTTCATGACTAAAACACCATGTTGCATTTGCAACAAAAGCCAAAATAGACAAATGAGATCTAATTAAACTCCAGAGCTTCTGCACAGCAAAAGAAATAATCATTAGAGTGAATGGCGACCAATAGAATGGGAAAAAATTTTTGCAATCTACCCATTTGACAAAGGACTTATATCCAAAATCTACAAAGAACTACAACAGATTTACAAGAAAAAAACAAACCCATTCAAAAGTGGGCAAAGGACATGAACAGACACTTTTCAAAAGAAGACATATATGAGGCCAACAAACATATGAAAAATGCTCATCATCACTGGTCATTAAAGAAATACAAATCAAAACTACATTGAGATACCATCTCATGCCAGTTAGAATGGTGATCATTAAAAAACCTGGAGACAACAGATGCTGGAGAGGATGTGGAGAAATAGGACCACTTTTACACTGTTGGTGGAAGTGTAAATTAATTCAACCATT